>JAVLUX010000034.1:2655000-2727500 GCA_032164185.1 Moxostoma hubbsi
GAGGCGCCAGGGGGGCATCCTTACCAGATGCCCAAATCCCTCAACTGGCTCCTTTCGTCAAAAGGAGCAGCGGCTCTACTCCGAGCTCCTCACGGATGACTGAGCTCCTCACCCTATCTCTAAGGGAGAAGCCCACCATCCTTCTGAGGAAACCCATTTCGGCTGCTTGTACTCGTGACCTAGTTCTTTCGGTCATGACCCAGCCTTCATGACCATAAGTGAGGGTAGGAACGAAAATTGACCGGTAGATCGAGAGCTTTGCCTTCCGGCTCAGCTCTCTTTTCGTGACAACGGTGCGATAGAGCGAATGCAATACCGCCCCCGCTGTCCCGATTCTCCGGCCAACCTCTCGCTCCATTGTCCCCTCACTCGTGAACAAGACCCCGAGGTACATGAACTCCTTCACTTGGGGCAATACCTCCTTCCCCACCCGGAGTACGCACTCCATCGGTTTCCTGCTATGTATAACAAGACACGTAAAAAATTATTTAGCAACAGATCTAGGTATTAACGTGATCTGTGAGACCAGGTTGCCTAATTTGGCTTTTGGCAATGGCGTGCAACAAGGACACAAAGAACTCGCCTTCACATGGGAGGAAGTTTAAGGTAAAAAATAGCCTTGCTCTGTATGCAAAAGGAACCTCTGTGCATCAATGTTTACAGAAAACCTACTGTTTGATTCCCATCACCGACTGGTGCATAAGTGAGGGGTTATCAAAACACTACGAGGGAAATCCACAGGCCAGCTTTGAGTTCAGGGGAGAGAAAGGCTAGCATGCGAAGGAAAAACAGAAAACTGTGAATTCCACAACTGGATATTTATCCAAACAACTGAAAGGTCCAGCGGAGACTTCAGAGAATAGCCAGAAAGTAACGGAAGAACAGATGTAAAAACATTGGCATCCCTTATACATCTATAGAATCAGGAATACCTCAGATGATATTAAACAAACAAAACATTTTGACAAAGACAAAGACTTGTGCACCAGAAGAATTGGACACATACACATAACCAGATGTATGCAAAGAAGAACAATCGGGAGTTTTTGTTTTGCATGTCGATTAGTAGAGATTTTATTACAATGCATTTGTTTGTC
Organism: Moxostoma hubbsi; assembly: GCA_032164185.1. Taxonomy (NCBI): domain Eukaryota; kingdom Metazoa; phylum Chordata; class Actinopteri; order Cypriniformes; family Catostomidae; genus Moxostoma; species Moxostoma hubbsi. The sequence goes on from JAVLUX010000034.1 coordinate 2,656,098, forward strand.
TGATAATCCCCAAAACCCTTATTGTTTATATCTTATGTTATTTAAACCTGCTGATCATTCACGTTTACAAGCAAAATCCATAAAAACATATTTTGAGACGTTACACTTTTTGGTCTTAAAGGGATAGTTCAGACAAAAATTTTAATAAAATAAAATAAAATAAAATAAAAATGCTGTAATTATATACTCATCCTCATGTCTTTCAAAATCTGTATGAATTTATTTCTTCTGCACTGCGAAAGAACAAAAACGTTTTTGTGGAGATGTAAATACAGTGTAGCGTTTCACACCTCAAATGCGATTTGGTCTCATGCATTTTTGACTATCTCCGTACGTTGTGGACCCCGTTTCCATTTGTTTATTAGTGATGACCACTAAGTTATTTGACTTTGTAACAAGGAATTTAGATGGGCAAAGAGAAGTCGAGAACTGGCTTGACAATATAAATGATATTTTAATAATAAACTTAAAACAAAGGACACAAACACACACGACGGACATGTCCGTAAATGATCTCTCTCTCGTCGCACCATCGTCTGCCATCGGCCTTTATCCCTCTCGGAGGCTTGATTAGCCTGATACGGGACCGGGTGTGTATCATCACGACCCGGCCCCGCCCTCCGCCCTGCCACAGACTTATTTTAAGTACTCTCGCATTAGATTTGTTAGTAAAAGTCACTATATTAATTTACAAGAATTTACATGAATTTCACCTGCTGTTGCACTCGTGTACACAGTAGTGTGAAAATAAAGTGATTTGATTTGATATATTAACTGAAACGTTTAAGTTAGATTTACTCACTTTATTCAAGAAGTTATTCAACTTGACTCACTGTATGCAAAAACGTGTGAAAGAAATATTTAGGTAATAAGAACCCACCATTTTTCAGTGTGTGAAACACAAAAGAGGATGTTCGAGAGAATGTTAGTGCCTGACAACCTCAGTCACCATCCACTTTCATTATATGTGTAAGAACAGCATTTTAACATTCTTCAAAATGTCTCCTCTTGCATTCCAAGACAGAAAGTCATACGGGTTTTTAATAAAACGAGGGTGAGTAAATGTGGACTTTCCAAAACCCTGCACTCCAAAGACAGCAAAAGAGCTTTACTGAGACCGACATTATGCAGAAACGGTAGTTTAAAACAACAGCAGCACAACAGCGCCCTCAACTGATAACTGTTATGAACAACATGGCATAAAAATGGCACTACGCCTCAATAATTCGCTACAGCTGCAATAAATGTGCAAAATGATTGACAGGTCAAAAGCGTCAGATACCGTCACCCACGGACACAGTCTAGTGCTGTCACAGAGACAGGTGAGATATCTCACAACACATATTTCATTAATATCTTTCAGGGTGTAGGACATTTTTTTGCATACCTTTCCATGAACAAAAAATTGCTTACAGCACTTTTGGCTCCCACCCGACATTAGCTCCAGCATTCACATACACACAAGTTCAGGTACGTGACATTGTGTGCATAGGACCTGTATTTAATATCCATTTAATTTAATGTTGGCTGTATGTTTTCATGGAATTATGTAAAAAAAAAACATATGCAAGTTTCCTTGTAATCTATAAATGTTCTGGTTGAAATCACAGTCTTGCAGTGCTGTTTTCTAAGGTCAGTCTCTAGTGCTGCGTAAATGTACCGTGAAGTTTGATCATATCTGACATCTCGAGGTCTGTTGGGTTTAAATTGAAGGTCATAAGACTAACCGTAGAAGAGTTAAGCTGCTGTGTTTCTCTGAAGAGGGCATAATACAATAATAATAATAAGTATGTTGATGCTGCTTTTTTCCCCCTTATCATGAAATTAAATGGTGACTGAAGCTGTCAGTCACTAACATTCTGCCTGACGAAGAACGTCATATGGGTTTGGAGCAACATGAGCTTGGGTAATTGATGACATCATTTTAATTTTTGTGAACTATCCCTTTAAGCACATATTTGATTTGACTCATTAATTGAAAACCACTATTCTGAAACCCTATTATATATTCCTGAGAGAACCCGTGGCTAATTATAATAATCTTTTGGGTTTTAGGGCTACACATTAAAAAACTCTAATAGTATAGCAGGCACTTATAGGCCCATTCATCAGCAATACATTACATTCATCGTGGGTCACTTGGCCATTTCCTCTTGTTATCTTTTGCTGCAGTGTCTCAGGTAATAGTAGGATGAGGACAATGGACCACTGGTGTGTTTGAAGTGAACATCAGGAAACTCCTCCCTCACAAGGTTTAACAGAAAGACCCTTTTCATGCCTTCAGAAAACAATCAGGGATGTAGCTTAATCAGTGTTTTTGTCTTGTTCTCCATTTAAAATTTAAAATCACTAAACATCCTTTAAACAAAATAAATTAACTTAAAGGAATGTTCTGGATTTGATACGAGTTAAGTTCAGTTGACATCATTTGAGGCATTATAATGATTACCACAAAAAAAAAAAAAAAAAAAAATCTGTTTGTTTCTTTATACACTGTGTTTATGGACTGGCCCCATTCACTTCCATTGTAAGTGCCTCACTGTAACTGCGAATTTTGCATTAAAATGCTTTTAATTTAATAAATTTGAGTGTGTGTGTGTGAGTGTGTGTGTGTGTGTGTGTGTGTGAGTGAGTGCGTGAGTGTGTGTGTGTGTGTGTGTGTGTGTGAGTGTGTGTGTGTGTGTGTGTGTGTGTGTGTGAGTGTGTGTGTGTGTGTGTGAGTGAGTGTGTGTGTGTGAGTGCGTGAGTGTGTGTGTGTGTGTGTGTGAGTGTGTGTGTGTGTGAAGAAAACAGTCTAATAATTTTCCTCATGTGCAACTTCAATACTTTGCTGTCATAGATCATGAAGAGCTAACAAAACTTATCGAAACTTCAAAAGTCACAACATGTATGTTAGATCCAATACCAACTAAGCTCTTAAAAGAGGTATTTCCTGTAATCCCAGAACCTCTTCTTAATATGATTAACTCCTCACTATGCTTAAGACATGTCCCAAGAAACTTTAAAATGGCATTTATCAAACCGCTTATTAAGAAGCCACAACTTGATCCTGGAGAACTGGTAAATTATAGCCCGATTTCAAATTTCCCTTTTATGTCGAAAATACTAGAAAATGTAGTATCCTCCCAACTATGTTCATTTCTACAGAGAAATAGTATATATGAACAATTTCAGTCAGGATTTAGGCCCCATCACAGTACAGATACTGCACTTATCAGAGCTACAAATAACTTGCTCTTATCATCTGATCACGGCTGCATTTCACTTCTAATGTTTAATGCTTTTAGATCTTATTGCTGCATTTGACATGATAGATCACAACATTCTCTTGAATAAGCGAGAGAATTATGTTGGCATTTGTGAAATTGCATTAGCATGGTTTAGGTCCTATTTAGCAGACCACAACCACTTTGTCTATGTCAATGAGGAATTCTCAAAACAAACAGTAAAGTATGGAGTGCCACAGGGACCAGTTTTAGGGCCTCTGCTTTTCTCCTTGTATATGCTTCCGCTGGAAGATATGATTTGGAATAGTGGAATAAGTTTCCACTGTTATACCGACAACCAAATTTATATTTCTTCAAAACCTGATGAGATTTCACAATCCTCCAAATTAGCAGAGAGTATCAATGAAATAAAAGTTTGGATGGTGAGGAATTTCCTTCAACTCAATTCTGACAAAACAGAGGTACTAATTATTGGACCACAAACCTAAAAAAAATAAGCTGCTAAAATATAATTTGACTCTCGATGGATATACTGTTACATCATCTTCAACGAATAACTTAGATGTTATATTTGATACTGATCTGTCCTTTGAAAATCATATTACCAATGTTTGTAGAACAGCATTCTTCCACCCAAGAAATATTGCTAAATTATGACACATGCTCTCTGTTGCTGATGCCGAAAAATTAATTCATGCGTTCATGTAAATAAACTTCAATTGGTTCAAAATGTAGCAGCCAGAGTGCTAACAAGAACCAAGAAATATGATCATATTAGCCCCATTTTATCGCTGTTACATTGGCTACCTGTTAAATTTCGTATAATTTTTTTTATTCTGTTAACTACATACAAAGCTTTGAATAGTCAAGCTCCGCAGTACTTAAGTGACCTTCTACCACACTATATTCCATCACGTTCATTATGATCGCAAAATTCTGGTCTCTTAATAGTTCCTAGAATATCAAAATCCACAAAAGGAGGTAGATCCTTTTCTTATTTGGCTCCTAAACTATGGAATAGACTCCCTAACACTTTTCGAGATGCAGACACACTCCCTCAGTTTAAGTCTAGACTAAAGACTCATCTCTTTAACCAGGCACACACCAAATTTATCCTTCAACCCACAATTAGGCTGCTTTAGTTAGGTCTGCTGGGACCATAAACCAGAAACATTGATCACGATCTATTCAATTCCATCATGCCTGATCTTCTCTTAACCAAACTGACCCAGCTCTCCGTGCCAACCACAATCTGTCGGTGGATCAACAGTTTTCTGACAGATAGGCAGCAGCTAGTGAGACTGGGGAAAATCACATTCGGTGTGTGTTGTAATGAATGACTGCACTGCAAAGGATCCCTAGGACTCGAAGAATGACGGCAGACTTCGGCTCATTCTAGATCTGAGACGTTTCAGTCAAGTGCATGCGAAGCACCCATTCAAAATGTTATCTTATCGCACATCCAACCTCAAGACTGGTTTGCGTCAATAGATCTGAAGGGCGCATACTTTCATGTACCACATCACAGGCGGTTTTTCAGATTTGCGTTTGTGGGAACTGAGTATCAGTTCAAATTCCTTCATTTCGGCGTGTCTCTGGCTCCCCACATGTTCACAAAATGCATTGATGTGGCAATTGCCCCATTGAAAAAGAATGGTGTGCGTGTTTTGAATTACCTCGATGATTGGTTATTACTAGCCCAATCAGAGGCATTACTGAGTGAACACATAGAATTGGTGGTTGGCCATCTGAAACACCTAGGTCTGATTGTCAACTGGGTGAAAAGAACACTTTTCCCCAGCCAGCAAATCTCCTTTTAAGGAGTTCACCTTGACTCCATGAGCATGTGCTTGCATCTCAAGAACAAGCACGTACAGACCATTCTTCGGTGTCTGTCTCAGTTCAAACTGGGAAAAACATTGCCACTGAAGTCAAAGAATATCAAAGAATGCTGGATTTTATGGCGGCAGCATCTTCTGTCATACCGTTAGTACACATGAGACCTCTCCAGTACTGGCTCAAGTGAAACATTCCTGGAGCCATGGGCGCAGGCGCATTGTAGTGCCTGGCTGCTCTAGCACCATGGACAGCGCTGGCCTTCTACCACAGGGTGTTATGCTGGGTCAAATTTTCAGAAGAAAAGTGGTGAACACAGATGCATCCAACACAGGTTGGGGAGTGGTGTGCGATGGATGGGCATGGCACATCAACTGCCTAGAACTACTGGCTGTCTTTTTAGTTTCGAGAGCTTTTCATTCCGACATTGTGCATCACTTTATCATCGGTGGACTCCGATCACCATAATTAATGAGCATGACACAACGCCTCCTCCAATGGACCAGGTGTCATCTCCTCTCATTGCGTGTGACATATGTCCAGGGCCGTCTGAATTTCAGAGTGGACTGTTGTCATGCCAGAGACCATTACCAGGGGAATGGAGACTTCATCCTTAGACAGTGATGAGGATTTTGGAAATATTTGGCAAAGAGGAAGATGACCTATTTGCCCCCATGGAGAAAGCCCTCTGAAACCTTAGGTACTCCATGTCCCAAGCCCAGCTGTGCATGGACAAGCTGGCTCACAAACGCCTGGTGAAATGCAAGCATGCGTTTCCCCCGGTGCACCTCCTTCATTCTGTCATCAGCAAAATCCGAGTGGACATGGAAACACTTCTGTCAATTGCGCCGAAATGGCCCAATCAGTCCTGGTTTACGGAGATGATAGAAATACTAAATGGCCCTCCATGGATAAATACAGCTGAGGAGAGACCTTCTCTCTCAAGCACAAGGCATGATTTGGCATCCCCAGCCAGAACTGGATGAGCCAGAATTGTCTCAGTTCGTGATGAACACTATTTTACAGGCTAGAGCAACGTCCACAAGACACCTCTATGCAATTAAATTGTGCACGTTTGCAAATTGGTGCTCTTCATGTGGTAAAGACCAAGTGAATTGCCCCATAGCTGAGGTTTTGACATTCCTTCAAAAGCGTCTGGACGCTGGTCTTACACCGTCAACGCTCAAGGGTGGCTCATCGATAGGCGAACATCTTTTCATAAGGTTCTTTAGGGGAGTGAGTCGCCCTGCTATGGTGCCAACTGGTGCCAATCTGATGCTGAAGGCACTCACAAACTCCCCATTCGAGCCATTGGAATCTGTTGAGCTGCGGATGCTTTCCTTAAAAACCGCACTCCTTTTGGCTTTGGCCTCATTTAATTGGGCAGGTGACATGCAGGCGCTGTCGACTGACAGCTCATCCCTGGAGTTTGGTCTAGATCTGTCAAAAGCCACCATTAAACCTAGAAAAGACTACATGCCTAAGAGTTTATCAATGACCTTCAGGGCTCAGGTGGTTCGTTCACAACATTCATTCCCCCACCGTTTTATTTGCATGAAGAGCAATCTATGTACTGTATATGTTATGCCTGGTGAGGGCATTGCATACATATGTTGAGCACACTCATCAGTTTAGGATGTCAGATCAGCTCTTTATTTGTTATGTAGGATGCACAAAAGCAATGTCCATCTCCAAACAAAGGATCGTTGAAGCGATCACCCTCGCTTAGGAATCACAGGGCGCAAATTGCCCTATTGGTGTCAAAGCGCATTCAACCAGAGGCATGGCCTCTTCATGAGCATGGACAAATGGAGTGTCCTTACAGGACATATGTTTGGCAGCAGGAAATCCCAGACTACATTCATTTCTATCTGGCATCTGCCACGTGGGACTATTCATATACACTTTTATAAGTCCTTGGCCTGTGGCTTGTGACTCCTTATGAATATCTCTATTTATTGTTAGTGTGATGGGATATCTTTCCCAATAGTACCCAACTGAATCGAAAGGGACAAATGTAACCTCCGATACATTGTGAAAGCTGGCCGCACTACTACTTCAGAGTTTCATGAACTGAGTGACTCACTCTTGTCCCTCAGTCACCAATTATGAAGAAATTGTGACCGAGCGCCCGCTTATATAGGCCAACTGCACACCTAAAAGGGCGGGACTCAGACACAATTGGCAATCAGAGGATTGGCATGATTGTAGAAGTGTTTCAACAAGGTCATGTAGGAGGACACTCCCCATGGTGCTTACAGCAATGTCTCGTTCCCTTCATCTCAGGGAACCAAGGCTACATGTGCAACCGGAGAAGTTTTCCACAAAAAACTATGGTTACCAGAATGTTGGTAGCACTTTATTATAAGATTACATTTGTTAACATTTGCTGTAGAAGTACTATTCATTGTTAGTTTATGTTAACTAATGTTCTTTATTAAGGTTAACAAATGTATAAAAAAAATTAAAGAGTTACCACAATAGTACTATATATATAAACCATATCTAAACTATGATATTTGTAGAAACACAATACCCACAAAATTATCATTTTTATAACCATAATTTTTGTTATCATGTTTAAAATATGGCTACTCTAGTAAACCCATGGTAAATTTATTGCGAGGGCATGCAAAACTAATTACAAGGGAACACAAAATTATTGCGAGGGCACGCAAAACTATGCAAAAGATTCCCGCCCTGTCCTCTGAGGGGCTCTGTAGTTTCTCACCCACACCTATCATATCGCTTCTGAAGATATGGGTTTAACCACTGGAGTCTAATGGATTATGGTAATGCCAGTGGTCAGTGGTAGCTCAACGGTTTAGACTCTGGGTTACTGACCGAAAGGTTGGGGGTTCAAGTCTCAGTACTGTCTAGATACCACTGTTGGGCCCTTGAGCAAGGCCCTTGACCCTTTCTGCTCCAGGACCGCTGTTTCATGTTTGACCCCAGCTTAGTTGGGATATGCGAAAAACTGTATTTCATTGGCTCTGCACAATGACAATAAAGTTTAATCTTAATGCTACCTTTATGTGCTTTTTAGAGCTTCAAAGTTCTGGCCACCATTCACTTGCATTGTATGGACCTACAGAGATGATATATTCTACAAAAAATCTCAGTTAGTGTTCTGCAGAAGAAAGAAAGTCATACACATCTGGGATGGCATGGGGGTGAGTAAATGATGAGAGAATATAAATGTTTGGGTGAATAACTCCTTTAAGGCTTTTGTGTCGTAACTATATCCAATTCTAGCTGCTTTATATCTTTGTAATAGACACTGCTAATAGACAATGATAAACCTAAATATTAGAACCGGGCACAAATAAAAAACTGTGCCATCTGAGCATTGACTGAGCGGCTCTGATTTCATGTCACATGGCAAAAAGTTTGTTGCTCTGTCAGATGCTCGGCTCTCATTCCTGTGTTGTGCCAGGTGTCACGTATCGCACACTGCTTAAATGTGTCTTTGGGCATTAAAGAGCTCTATATCCCAAACTGAGACGCTACCTTTATTCACGTCTCAATAACAAAACTTAATGCCTTTATTCACAAGAGATATACATTTATACTAGTTTTAAAATGCCCATTAGTGTGCTGCGTACGTGAACCCTAAGCACATCATTTTTGATGCCTGTTGGAATGTAGTGGGGGAAAATCTATAAAAAAATGGGATTTAAGTCAATGTCCAATTTAAAAAGATTAAATTAATTTGTTTGACTATGTTTTTGTGAAAACAAAGGATAGGTCACTTCAAAAATCTAACCATTGTCTGTCATCATTTACTCTCACAACCTCATGTTGTTTCAAACCAAGTCAAGAATGTACATGAGCACAATAATTATATTTCAGAGCTGCAGTGGAGGGGAAGACTTGTTGAAGATTTTAAGTGAATAACGACTTAAATTCCGGCTTATATTCTGTCTGGCTTCAAATATAGTGCAGAAGTTGTATTTACTACTTACTCTTCTGATACTTTTCTCATTTTTGGAGATTGACAGTCCCATTCCCCATTGACAATCAATGCATGGAAATGAGCAGCAACAACATTCTGTAAAACAACAAAAGGATAAATATTTTCGAAATGAGAGTGATACAGTTATGACAGAATGTTTATTTTTGGGTGAAATGTTCATTTTAAAAAGGCTTCACTTTAAAGACCCCTTAAAAAATCCAGAAATGAATGGAAATATACTATAAACCAATAAGTGCAACTGCAAATGTACACTTTTTATATGAATATTTGAATCTCAGAGCTCCAGACAGGTTGTTCATTTTGTAACATAATTTTGTAAATTGACGCACTTGTCATTTGTTAATCAAAAGTAAAGTCTTATTCAAATGCCTCCTTTTCAAGATCAACTGGTTTTGGAAAAACATTGTCGGCTATTTCATTTTGCAGAGATGATGACTCACATTTGCCCTTGAAAACACTGATGTTTGGTTCATTTCGTTTCGTGTTTATTAGCAGATTCTTTTCATCCAAAATATTCCACATGGCTGGAACACTCATTCTGGATTAATCTGAGGTTATGTGCCGTGCCCAATGACACAATTGTGAGCAAGATTGACCCTTCACTTCCTGGCTCATACCGACTAAAAGGGACAGTGCACCAAATATGAAACTTCATTAGACATTTGTGCCACTCTTTTTTTTTAAGCTGATAATACCAAGTTGAGTTACATTACGCCAAGAAGCACATGTTTTGGAGTCTGCATACTTTTCCTCTGACTTTCTCTGTATATGTTTACTGTTATACTTCACATCCACGGAGAGACTGTCTAACACAAACCACGGCTGCTTTTAGACTAGACAGGGTGTAGGTGGAAGCGGTCAAGCTGTAAGTGCAAACAGAGTCTAACCACATGGTTAAAACGCCATAGGAATACAACACTGTTGCCAGTTCTATTTTCAACATACAAATTCCTCTGACACGGCACCCAACCTAAAAACATAAATAACACGAGGAACATTCAACACAAGAGCGTTTTATACATTCACAGGTGTTTTTTTTTTTATTAATATCATTGCATTTTAATTGGAATCACACACTTGAACATATGCCACGGCCATATGAATCCGTTTTTGTTTGAAAGCATGTTGATTTTGCTATGTTTATGTCTCTCGTGCACACTGGAACATTTTTTTCTCCATCAAAAATTTCTCATTACTGCATACTTTATAAAACAATGACATTTAGGAAATGAAAACACATTGATTTTGCAACGTTTAGGCCTCTCATCGACATTAGAATGACCATTTTCTCTACCAAAATGGAAACCGAAAATGCTCTACCGCATGTTCTGGAAAAGTGTGGCAACATCCACTCCAGCCTGGTCTCATGAACACTACGTGAACATTGCAACCATTTTGAAAAACGAAATGACGTGCCTACTAGTGTTCGGTAAGTTACTCAAAACAAGTAATCCACTACTAATGGCTTCTCTAAAAATGTAATCAGATTACTTATTACTAAATGTAAAAAGTAATCACAATACTGGTTATTTTACTTTTAAATTCCTTTCAAAATCACACTTTCAGCTTTTGGTTTTCCACTCAAATTCAAAATGTCTATATTTTCTCCTCGTTCAATGTCGCACATCACTCAGCTGTCACAGAAACGCTAACAGACGTACATATAAATTCATATTTTTTTATCTATTATAGACTGGGTTGGGAGGGTTACTTTTGAAATGTATTCCACTTTACAGATTACAGATTACATGCTGTAAAATGTCATTTGTAACGTATTCCAATAGATTAGTGGGCGGCTGTGGTTCAGGTGGTAGAGCGGGTCGGCCACTAATCGCAGGGTTGGCGGTTCGATTCCCAGCCCACATGACTCCACATACCGAAGTGTCCTTGGGCAAGACACTGAACCCCAAGTTGCTCCCAATGGCAGGCTAGTGTCTTGCATGGCAGCTCTGCCGCCATTGGTGTATAACTGTGAGTGTGACTGTGTGTATGAATGGGTGAATGGGATACAGTGTAAAGAGCTTCGGTAACTGCTTAAGTTAAAAAAAGTGCTATATAATTGCAGATCATTACCCAGTAAAGTTGTGACAGGGTGGAGGGTGGGGCTTCTACACACCTGGTCCCTTATCAGGCTAATCAAGCCTCCGAGAGGGATAAAGGCTGACTGCAGAGGGTGGTGCAAGAGAGAGAGAGAGAGAGATGACCGCAGCTGACCGCCATGTCTGTGTTTGTGTCTTTTGTTTAAGTTTATCATGAAATCGATTATTTATATGGTCAAGCCAGTTCTCACCTCCTCCTTTCCATTAATCCCTTTACAAACATATTCTAATACTTTGGATTACTTCTTCAGCACTGGTGGATTTTTTCACTTGTTTTTGACTATAGAAACTCTGCCAGTCCAGTAAGACAAAATACACATCTTAAAAATACATCCTCTGAAAAACCCAAATATATTATGCAGTGTTGTTTCTAAAACAAGATCAATCAAATTGATCTTGTTTTAAGGATTTTTAGATATTTTTAAACATAAATCATAAAATAAACATAATCATGTCTGGTAACATGTGTATGTAAAATGGCTAGAAATAGCATTTTAGCTTAGCATAAAGCTAACAATTTACTCAAGGTTTATTTCTATTTCTTCTACTCCAAACTTACTTCAAACGTACTTCTCTGTCTGCTCGTGTGAATGTAACACATCATAAGAAAGTGTTTCACCGCTGTTCAAATGCACTTTGCATCGCATCATTTACATGTATAAATGTTTTCCATCTGAAAGGACTAAAGATGAAATTAAACAAATGATAATAAAATGCAAAGTAATCTCTTCAGTAATCAAAATACTTTTGGAATGTAACTGTATTCTAATTACCAATGATTTAAATTGTAACTGTCGTGGAATGCAGTTACTTATAGCTTCTATTTTAAATACATAATTCCGTTACATGTATTCCATTACATGTATTCCATTACATGTATTCTGTTACATGTATTCCGTTACATGTATTCCATTACATGTATTCCGGTACTCCCCAACCCTGCTTATACATATGACTTTAGCGCACGTAATGTACTTAAAAGTAATTACTTACATTGAAAGTCAGAAATGTAATCTGATTACTAGAATTTTAACTGTAATGCATTAAATTACTTTTTTGACTAAACTAGGATAAATTACAGTAACTAAATACTTTGTAACCAGAAACACGCAAAACTGCTTATTACATGTTTGGCTACAGTTTACCAGTGAAATGTCCAGCGGGGGGCGCCAAAGGTGAGAGAAATGGTGTTATAACCAGATGAGGTTTATAAGGTGAATGTTAGATGAAGGTTTTAATGACTAAAACGTACCTCCTTAACTTAAAACTTCAGAATCAGAATCAGCTTTATTGCCAAGTATGCTTACACATACAAGGAATTTGTCTTGTGACAATTGGGGAGCTCCACACCGAGGCGGCCATCTGCATCTAAATCTAACCAATAGTGATCTAAAGTCAAATAAGAGGTGAACAAAACAGACCAACACATAAACCTAACCAATAGTGTCCAAAAAACAAAATGAGAAATGAAAAGCAATGTAGGTGAGTCTGTAATACAAGCATTAAAATGTGTAGTTTTTGAAATAATGTGTTATAGCAAAAGAGTTTCAATGTCATAACATAGCAGTGTGTGAGTAATAATGCAAAACATGTGTGTTTATAAAGTCATAATCAACCATTGTAATCGTTATTTGTGTGAAAGTGGATAAAATATAAATGTCAGTTTGCAAAAATGTAGTTAGAATAACCCATTATTAATGTTATAATATTATAATACCCGTGAGGGTGCACAGCCAGTGCAGAGTCAATTAATCAGTGGGAGAGAGAGATGCCTGTTCGAGGGAGAGAGAGAGAGACACACATGATCACACTGTGTGTGTGTTTATGATTTATTTATGTTGTTTTAAGTTCAATTACGTCATTAAAGCTTTATTTACTTTCCTGCCAGTTCCCGCCTCCTCCTTGCCCTTCTTGAACAAGTTACATTGGTGCTGAAACTCAAGGAGGAGGGATGCACTGTTCTGGACAGGGCTGGACAGGTAATCTGGCATACCAGGCATTTTCTCGGTGGGCCGGCACACTTTGGGAACGATCAGGGGCGGACTGGCTTTGGGGAGAACCGAGCGGGCCGGTGGGTCGGCCGCGAAACGAGCCGAGACCTCAAAACGGCGGCGCGATATGCAGAAAAGAACAGCGAAGCCCCCCCCAAAACAACTTTTGGGCCAGTTGCTATGTAAAATCCCAGGCCGATCTCTCTTCCCAGTCTAGCCCTGGTTGTGGAGTCCTTGCCGTTGCCGTCCACCAAGGGAAAAGCCGTGGCCATCTGCCATGGGACGGAGGAGTCACTGCTGGTCACCGGGTGTCGGAGGAACCGCTGCCATCCGCCAGGAAGGGGAGGAGCCATTCCATCTGCCAGGAGTCGGAAGACTCGCTGCCGTCCGCCCGGGACGGTGTGGCTGTCATCCGCCGGAGGGCGGAAGAGTGGCTGAAGACCAGGCGATGGCGTGTCTGGGGACCAGCAAACAAGTTTATCTCGCTCTCTCTTGCCTCTCTCTCGCTCTCTGTGTCTCACCCTTTCCCTCTCCCCTCTCCTTCCCTGTGTCTCTCCCCAGGTTCCCAGGAGGCGCAGTGGACCATCGGCTGGCGGAATGGCCGAGGGGGGGCAGGGTAGTAGGCCAGTCCGGATGGTTCCCCAGGCCTGAATCGGGCGTGACAAGGAAGGGGTGTGGCCAGGCCGTGAGGGTGCATGGCCGGCGCTGAGTCAATTAATCAGTGGGAGAGAGAGAGATAAAGGGGAGGCGGAGACGTCAGTTCAAGGGAGAGAGAGACACACACACTGCTATGCTGTGTGCTATGCTGTGTGTGTGTGTGTTTATGTTTGTTTTATGTTCAGTTACATCATTAAATTTATGTAAACTGTCCTGCCAGTTCCTGCCTCCTCCTTGCCCTTCTTAAACCTGTTTCAGTGCCCTTGAAAAGATTATGACACACAGTAGCTTCATTGTGTAATGCATCACAATTTTCAAAGTGTAGCTTTATTCCGATGGGAGTTTTTGGCTAATGTCAGGTTATAAACAAACAACAGACTATTATTCTATGGGTATGGAATCTCACTTGGAAGGTGTGCACCCCTTCACTAAAACTAAACAGACAATATTTGACTTTGTCAACATGTTGTCACACCCTATGAGACTAAAATGAAAATGGATAATCCATGGATGCATAGTAATCTTTTTTAATGTCACTGGATCTGCTAAACAACAACAACAACTGTATACACAGATGATCCAAAACATTATGACCACCTGCCTAATATACTGTTGATCCTTTGCGTACCACCAAAACAGCTGCCGACCCACTGGGGCATGGACTCTACAAGACCACTAAAGGTGTCCTGTGGTATCTGGCACCAAGACATTATCAGCAGATCCTTCAAGTCTTGTAAATGGCGAATTGGAGCCGCCATGGATCGGACTTGTTGTCCAGCACATCCCACAGATGGCTCAATCGGATTGAGATATGGGGAATTTGGAGGCCAGGGCAACACCTTGAACTCTTCATCATGTTCCTCGAACCATTCCCGAACAATGTGTGCAGTGTAGCAGGGAGCATTATCCTGCTGAAAGAGGCCACTGCCATCAGGGAATACCGTTGTCATGAAGGGGTGTAGCTGGTCTGCAATGATGTTTAGGTAGGTGGCACATGTCAAATTGAAGTCCACATGAATGGCCTGATCCAGGGTTTCCCAGCAGAATATTTCCCAGAGCATCACACTCCCTCCACCGGCTTGTCGTCTTTCCACAGTGTATCTTGGTGCCATCACTTCCCTAAGTAAACAGTGCACATGTATACAGCCGTCCACGTGTGTAGAAGAAAACAGAACTCATTGGACCATGTGACCTTCTTCCACTGCTCCAAGGTCCATTTCCAAAGCTCATGTGCCCATTGTAGGTGCTTTTTATGGTTTTTGACCTCATATAGCCTAAATTTAGAGACAAGATGGAATATTTGTGCTTAAAAAATATATATATTAGGGCTGTCGATTTAACGCGTTAATTCAGTGCGATTAACTTTATAAAAATAATGCGTTAAAAAAATGTACGGAAATAATTGCACTTCCCCCGGACCATAACAAGGAAGATTCCTGAGAAATGCTTGTAGTACCACCTGTTTACTCCAGAGGGCAGTAAGTGAAACTTCAGCTGTGTGAGCAACACACAGTTTATACAGTGAAGAAAACAACCAGACAGCACAAAACAGACATTCGTTACGTTCTTGCGTTTAAAACACTTGATGGAGCGCAAATCTGAACTACGAGATCTCAAGATGTGTTCTAAGTATTAAACTATATTTAACTTGACACAGTGACCTAAACATTTTATGTTTATGACGCAACGCACCCGAGACGCTACACAAGCATGTCTGACGCTTGTTGAAATTGATGGGTGTTTAAACAAGCCCTCATAATAAATCTCCAACTGACTGACAAATTCACTTGTGAAATGGATTACTGTGAACTGTGTGCCAATGATTGACTTATGATCAATAATATGATAGTAAACAATACATTGTATTCTAAAGCTGCTTTTTGTCTTATCAATGATTAACTCTTCTGCTACAAGAATGTAAAGCATTTAATTATCTGAATAATTTACACACACACACACACACACACACACACACACACACACCCATATATATATATATATATATAAAAATGGCCACAACGTGCATATCTATATATTTAAAAGTGATTCAAATATACATTCTCCTAAAAAAACATTAGCCTACAAGTCTGAAGTTTTTTGGAGATTCATTCAGCACTATTTATTTATTGACTAAACCAAAACAAACCAACCCTATCTTATATTTGAGCTTCTCCAAAGTAGTCCCCCTCTGTCAAAGCTCAGCTCAGCACACTCTGGGTTTGTCTCAAAATACTTCCTTAGCTCCTGAAGTGATACACATCATATATTGTCATAGTGTTTGTTAATATTACTAATGAAAGTAATCAAGGGTTACCCAGCATGCATACCAGCTCAACACTGCTGACTAGTGTGTGAGTGTGTGTGTGGGGACCATCCCGTTCAATTTTTTTGTTTCTTCTTGACTCTTCAGACTCCAGCACTACTCTTCTGGCATTGTGAGTTGCTCTCCACACATGAAGGTAGGGTTCTTCTCTAATGCTTTACAAACTTAAATCAGATATCGATATATGTAGGTTTATTTATTGTTGGTGTATTGTGATAAAAGTGGTTTTCTCTCCTAAACTCTATATAAGTAGTATTGCGCAGACAGTCTTGTGTTAAGTAAGCGTTTCATCTGTTTTTAGGAACAATGTGAAATTTATTATTTTCAACAACAACAACAACAACAAAAAGGATTTTCTCCAAGCAATGGCAACAAAGAACGTGTTGTTGTAACGCGTGACCGCATGATACATTTAGCGTTCATTTCACAATCGGACGATAATTATGCGTTGTTGTGACGAACGTATCTTAGATCGATGATTATACGCGTACTTTGAGTTTGTTTGTTTGTTTGTTTATATGTAACACTGCATAAGTGTACCATTACTCGTGATCGATGTCTTCCACGTGGTCGGGTTTATACCACGCGGCTTCAGTGTATAAGACGCGTATGAATCATTCGCTAACAAATAAAACATATATTTAAGAACTTATGAGTTCTGTGCGAACATGCGGAGTTACTGATGGGTTTGGCTACCTATAAGATCCACTGGGTCAAGTTGGCGCCAATATTGTTTTTAAAAGCTTCCTACGTCAGTGACGTCATAATATTGCATTATGTATTAACCTCGTGCTAAGAGAAGCTCAAATTGTCTGTAGCTGGTTATTTAATTGAGACTATATGCCCTAAAACGTATTTAGTCAGGTTTCTGTTCACCCACCAGAAAGAAAAAGGAGGAAATTCTGTCATTATTTGCCCACGTTCATGTCGTTCCAAAATACGCTGTTTTTTTTTTTTTGTTTTTTTCCCCCGCCGTGAAAGAATCTTCAGGCGCCAAAAACGACATTAAAGCGGTCCATGAGCGCACTATTTTTCCAAGTCTTCATAAACAATATGATACATTTGTGCGACAAACAGATGGAACATGAGGGCACGAAAAAATGTGTGATACGTTTCTTTAAGCCACACTTTAAAAAAAAAGTAATTGCGTCATAGAAAATGTCCAAGTAGGTGATATCTGCATACATGTTATTTTGCAGTGTCTATTAAGCATATCAAACATTTTGTGGTGATCATGGCAAACCTAGAAATGGCAGGGGATTTTGAAAATGTGTCATTCAGGTCACGCAAAAAGACAGATGATGAAACTTACAGTGACTGTATGTATATTTTCCTAGTTTTGCTCTGCTGTAAATATTATGTTGGACAGATATTGTTTTTGCCTGTGCTTCTGAAGAGCAAAACTTGCTTGCAAGCCAGTGTGAAACATCATTCTGTCTCTTAAGGGCTTTAATGGAGACAAATATATTAAATTATATTTAATATTAAATTAAATATATTGGAACCTGATATACAAATGGAAATCCCTCCCTATGCCTACAAAATAATTTTTCAAAATGATTATCCAGTAATGGAGAAATTAATTTATCAAAATGAGTGGGATCTCTTCAGAGATCTGATTGCTAAGTTTTTGTCACACTTTTGCCTTCTGTGGGTGTAACGGTCGTATTTTCATAGTTTCCACTGTGGTGGTGTTTATCCTTACGCTTTGGATATATCACCTTATGGACTGCAGATGCGATTCATGTGAGCTTTATTATGATCCCAGATAGCTCTCGGGCAAATGTTCTTATTTTTAACTCAGAACCATGTGCTGTGCACGAGCACTACAGCCACATGCTCTCATTAAAAAGGTCAAAACCTATAGATTGGTATCACAAGTGGTATTGCATCTGACTGTGTTAGGAACCTCCCTCTTTGACCCACATTGTAAATCGTGTATCAGCCATTGACTTGTGTATTTGACTGCAATTATAATCAAAAAACTAAACTGGTTGTAGCACCTCGAAAGTCAACACGAAATCAAAACGAACCCTGTTTACTTTCTCGATGCGTGTAATTTGGTCTAACTGCGCTACTCATTAGTTCACATTATTCCAAAATAAACAAATGTTTGTCTCCGTAATCGTAGTTTAATATGTAACAAATTGCTCCGCCTCTGAAACGACTTTCTTTTTTGGATGACATCACCAAGGCTGCAAGTTTAAGTTTTTTTTTTTTTTTCTCCACAATTTGGAACGCCCAATTCCCAATGCTCTCTAGGTCCTCGTGGTGGCGTAGTGACTCGCCCCAATCCGGGTGGTGGAGGGCGAATCTCAGTTGCCTCCGCGTCTGAGACCGTCAGTCCACAAATCTTATCATGTGGCTTGTTGAGTGCATTACCGCAGAGACATGGCGCATGTGGAGGCTTCACGCTATTCTCAGCGGCATCCACGCACAACTCGCCACGCGCCCCACCGAGAGCAAAAACCACATTATAGTGACCACGAGGAGGTTACCCCATGTGACTCTACCCTCCCTAGCAACCGGGCCAAATTGGTTGCTTAGGAGACCTGGCTGGAGTCACTCGGCATTCCCTGGATTTGAAGTCGCGACTCCAGGGGTGGTAGTCAGCGTCAATACTCGCTGTGATACCCAGGTCCCCGCCTCGGAGCATTTTGAGTCAGATGTAATGTAACCATGGCCTGCTGTTCTTCTATGACAACACAAAACTCCTTACAGAAGAGGTTTTATGGAAATATGTCCACAGGTTTCTCTGTATTAGAGTACGTGCATTGTTCATGCACGGGTGGAGTGGCGTAGCTCAAGAAAGCTAATTTAGTTTGAAATTAGGTCTATTCATGGTGCTCATGGTAATGAATGAAATTCATTTAGGTCTTTGTATTACTGTGGACCCTGTTCATTCTTTTTGATATTACATATTACTTTCTCCTGTCCGAGCTTAATATGCAATTGGCTACAAATAAATAATTGGCAGGCTAATTTCCCATAAAATAGTAAGCAGTTATTCTGTGACTCTCAAAACAAACTGCTGTTTGTTCGATTGTCATGACCAGCCCAACACAAAAATACGGGCTCAACCAATGGCATTAATTTGGGGTGGGACTATCTATTTTTTTGTCCAGTGGCAGATGGGGTGAGTATTCAGGAATGCTGTTTGAACATATTCATTATCTTTTCTGTTTTCAGATTTCAACATTTCAGCTTTAAGATAATTTCATCAATCACAGCTATAATGCAGGGTTCCCACTTGTCAAAATTTTACATTGAGCAATAATTGCCCCCTGCATTTGATGTTCAGGCATTTTTTATGTTTATTAGGAATTTTTTTTTCTTAATGCATAAAAATATACTGTCAAATCAAATATTTCAGATTAATCAATTAACACAAGTTTTTAATATGAACAATTAGTTTGATAATATATTACATCCTAGCCATAAAATTAAATCGGCATCAAATAATTTGTGATGACGTGTGTAACTTGGCTTAGAATAGAAATTTAAAGCTGAAGAATGTAACTTTTTCCAGTGTTAAAATACTTGTATTCCAGCTTAATATGCAGACAACTAGTAAGCCATTCATAGGTTAATCTGATTGAAAACTGTTAACAATGTGTCTCTATGGTGCTTTAAATATGCCTGTGTTTGTTTTGAGAGACTTGTGGGGCTTTTCCACTGCACAGTACAACTCTACTTGACTCTGCTCGCTTTTTTGGGGTTTTCCACTTTGGATAGTACCTGGTACCTGATACTTTTTTAGTACCACCTTGGTCGAAGTTCCAAGCGAGCCGAGCCGATACTAAATGTGACGTCAAAATCCTGCAGATCACTGAATGGTCAGGGAGAATCGTCACTATCAGCGTCACTGGATTTCTGGCAAGTGACATCAAACCGCTAGTTTTAAAGTTAGCAACAGCGATAGAAGTATCATTTGTGCACACGACTTTTGAATTGTGAGAAAAGAAATGGCTATGCACAAAACCATGCCGTGTTCAAAAAAACGAGGTGCAGATGGTCCACTCGTTAGCAAGGAAGTGTCTCAGCTGTTGGCCGCACACGGCAACCACCGGACCTACCAACAGTGTATGGTATGGCATGCTAGCAACAGCGAGAGAGGAGTAAAATATTTTAATTAGATGTAATCCTTCCTCATGATTACACAAAATGTTTACATGTGCTGTATGGGAGACTAAACAAAAAGTTAAAATGTGATGAGACTGCAGTATACCCAACAGACTCGTGCAGCATGTGCAAGCCATTCGCACATCAAGAGCCGGCAGGACTTCACGTTCACTTAATCACTCGAATAAACGTGCCCGCTTTGGTCAGGCTGCGCTGATGACAGCCTACATTCCGTGTTTCATTTGGGATGGACGTCGGCACAGCCATTATCTAGGAATATAAAAAATGGTACTCGAATGTCAAAGAGGATGCCGACCCCTGGTGTAGTTGATCAAGATGACTAGTGAGGTTGTGGTCAACAAATGGGTTGGCTGGGATCACATGGAGTTCTGTCTCGGCAAGGTTGAGCTGAATGTGTCGTTCCTTCATCCAGGCCGAAATGTCAGAGAGGCAGGCAGAGAAATCAGCTGAGACAGTATGGTCATCAGGATGGAACGACAGGTAGAGCTGCGTATGATCAAATCAAATCCCTTTATTGTCACTCAACTACATACTCAAGTGCAACAGTGGGTGAAAGTCTTGGGTGCAGTTCCACGCAGCATGGCAGTATGACAATTACAATAAACATCTGATTTACACAACACCGTTTACACATTTTGTTAACACAATATACACCTAATGATATACAATATAGAGTATACACAAAATAAGAAGACTGTATACAATAAAAATACACTGTAACCCCCCCCCCCCCCCCCCCCCCCCCAATATATACAAAGTGTTGTGTTGACATTCAGCTGTCAGTTGCCAGTGTGTTATAAAGAGAAGTATAAAATGTGAGTCCAATCTGAGGCTAATAAAGTGCAGTGCTGCTGTATCGTGAGCAAAAGTCCAAAAGTCTGATTGCTTGGGGGGGAAGAATCTGTCATGAAGCCGACTGGTGCGGGTCCTGATACTGCGATACCGCCTGCCTGATGGTAGCAGTGATAGCAGCCCATGGCTCGGGTGGCTGGAGTCTCTGATGATCCTCCGAGCTTTTTTCACACACTGCCTGGTATATATGTCTTGGAGGGAGGGAAGCTCAGCTCCGATGATGTGTCTGGCAGTTTGCAGGGCTTTGCGGTTGAGGGCGGTGCTGTTGGCGTACCAGGCAGTGATGCAGCCTGTCAGGATGCTCTGTACAGTGCTGTTGTAGAACCGTGTGAGGATGTGGTGGTTCATGTTTGTATAGGGAATACAAGAGTGGGCTGAGAACACATCCCTGCGGGGCTCCAGTGTTGAGTGTCAGTGATGGGATGTTGCTGCCCATTCTAACCACCTGGTGTCTGCTTGACAGAAAGTCCAGGATCCAGCTGCACAGCGAGCTGTTTAAGCCCAGAGTTTCTCATCAAGCTTGGAGGGCACTATGGTGTTAAATGCTGAACTGTAGTCTACAAACAGCATTCTCACATATGTGTTCCTTTTTTCCTGGTGGGAGAGAGCAGTGTGTAGTGTAGATGCAATGGCATCATCCATGGAGCATTTGCTGATAATGGGGGTCAGAGCAACAGGATGCCAGTCATTTAAGCAAGTGATTTGAATTGCTTTGGTACAGGCACAATGGTGGATGTTTTAAAGCACAATGAAGGTGGAGACACTGGTCCGTGTTCCCGACGTGCCACAGGCCACCCCTGATCGAGTAGTATACCGGATACCTGAGTATATAGGGAGGTACATATCAAGCCTTGGTGGATTCAGGTTGTAATCAAACCTCCATTCCTTGATTGAGTCTGAGGCGTTGGATACAAACCGGCGGGATAAGTTAAGGTGCGTGCACGGGGATGTTCATGATTACCCGTTAGTGACATTCATCATTCAGTTTTGGGGACAAAAGCATAGTGTAGAGGCTGCAGTATCAAATGACACAGGATGCCCAGACAAAGGAAGATATGTTATTCCAGATGACTCATTATAATCCAATGGCGGGTCACTTAAGGCATGAAAAAACAATGAACTGTCTAATGGCCTGTTTCTATTGGCCAGGCATTCATGGGGATGTTTGAAGATTGTGTGCGACATGCCGTGAATGTAAGCTGGTGAATCCATCGGCCACCCCAAGAGTGCAATTGTGTCCCCTTCAAAGAATTGGTATGGACCTCATCGGGCCATTAGAGCAGATGGCACGCGGGCATCGCTTTGTGTTTGTACTGGTGGACTACGCAATGCTTATCCAGATTATTGCAGGACGTAGTGTAGCAGAGGCACTCTTCAGAATAATCTCCCAAGTTTGGATTCCGAAAGAAATCCTCACTGATCAAGGCACAAAGTTTATGTCACGTACACTACGCGAACAGCATGAATTATTGGGGATTAAATTGATTCGGACCAGCGTTTATCACCCCCAAAAGGACGGCTTGGTTGAGCGATTTAATCAGACACTAAAAAACATGATTTGTAAATTTGTGCATGAAGATGCTCTAAAGTGGGACAAGTTGAGCCCCTATTATTTGCTGTTTGAGAGGTCCCGCAAGCCTCCACGGGGTTCTTTCACCCTCTGAATATTTCATACCATTACACCCCTAGTGCCGTTAGTGGTAAAGAAATTAATATCAGCAACTGTAAAAGGGGCCAGTGGTGAGGTGAGCCCTTTTTGGCTCTTATTATAGAAATCTGTTCCAAACTTGTTCTCAAACGTACCAGGGATGTTCTCAGGTTACAGGCCATGCTAGGTTTGCTAGGACAGACTATTTTAGGACACTGCAGCTTAAATGTTGAGCCACCAAAGGACCTTTTGTTAGAATCCCAGGAAGTAATATCAGAAAACAGTTTGGGAAACTGGCGAAGGTGGTGTTCAGGATCTGGGAGGCATGTCAAATCGGGTGTCTGAGTGATTGTATGTGGCTGTGATTAATTTGTGCCATGTGGCATTGACAGTGTGTGCCCTGGCTCGTGTACACTGCAGAAATGAAATGTTTGGAAAGGCTGAGAGGTTTTTGGATGACTCCCTCATATTTGGCCCATGAGATGGTCTGGGTCTGGGAGTGATTGTACATTGTAAATCAGTGAAGATAAAGATATTGGATGGAAAGAGTATTATTGCATTGTTTGCCCTGAAGCAGGGTGTTTCCTTTAAAGACGCTAGACACGCAAGTTTTGCTTCAGCGGAGCAGCAGCTCAAGCTCCACTTATTCCACAACGAGAGTGCTTCTGCATTTACTTTATCTTTGCTTTATAATTCCTCATACTTTGCAATCTACATCACCTGAAGCTGTTTGGAAAGTTCCTCATATTACATTAAACAAGATCAAACGAGCATGTTTGAGTATTATTGACGTTGTCGATAATGTAGACTAATCATTTCAGCCCTAGTTTGAATGTGACTCAAGTAAGCTCAGAAACATGTGTTTTATTTGTCTGCTGAAAGCATGCTTTTTTGGAAGAGGCTGATGATGCATCAGTATGTGGGTTTCTTCATCTTACTGGCTTCCTTCTGTTTAAACCATCAAGTGTGGATTTTAAGTGTGAAGTAAAAGGGGGCCTAGGTAGCTCAGCGAGTATTGACGCTGACTACCACCCCTGGTGTCATGAGTTTGAATCCAGGGCGTGCTGAGTGTCTCCAGCCAGGTCTCCTCAGCAACCAAATTGGCCCAGTTACTAGGGAGGGTAGAGTCACATGGGGTAACCTCCTCGTGGTCTTGAGTAGTGGTTCTAGCTCTCAATGGGGCGTGTGTTGAGTTGTGTGTGGATCACGGAGAGTAGCATGAGCCTCCACATGCTGTGAGTCTCCGTGGTGTCATGCACAACGAGTCACGTGATAATATGCGCAGATTGACGGTCTCAGAAGCGGAGGCAACTGAGACTTGTCCTCCGCCAACCTGGATTGAGGTGAGTAACTGCGCCACCACGAGGACCTACTAAGTAGTGGGAATTGGGCATTCCAAATTGGGAGAAAAGGGGATAAAAAATAAAATATAAATAAAAATCATGTCAAGGAAAGTCATGGATATCTAACTTAATAACAGCATAGTGTAAACATAGCGAAGGTCATGGGTTTGATCTCCAGGGAACTAAATTAATTAATTAGTAATGCATTCAAATGATTTTTCAATAAATGGAAAAAAATGACCTTCACTGGTGTGCTCTGTCATGCATACATAAGTACTTCATAATTAATAATTACTAAATCAGTATAATGACTAGATTCAGTGGAAATCCAGGGAGTGGTACAGGTGCAGCTGGAGGTGTGTATGGGTTCTAGAGTTAACTTTCCTATTTTCTTGTGTTTGCATGTTATCAAACGATTGCAAAATGAATCCGTATATAATATGCAATATATAGTTCTTGAATGGAATAAATTTTGCCATTGCTTAATCTGTGTATATTTCTATGTAAGCCTTGAGATGTACGCAGCTTGCACATTGATTGGTTCTCTAAGGACGTGGATTCGCCGTTACTCTTGCTCAGGAAATTCCTTTTTTGTTGTTTCTGGAACTCAATTTTTTTAATAAAAGGTCATATGAGATTAAATCAAAATACTGGTTCGAAAATCTTGGCTAACTGCAAACGCATTTGGAAATGAGACCCAAATGAAAAGATTTGTTTGAAGAATGTGTTTGTTTTGGTGCTGTCAGAATGTCAATAAAGAGGATAATATCGTTTAACATCATTTAATATCAACAGAAGTTTATACACTAGCTTAATATTTAGACCTAGAGATCTTTTGAAATGTATAGTGGCTAGTGCTGCATGATTAATCATATCACAATCGCGATGTCAGCCTGTGCGATTATATGACTGGAAATGCTGCAATTTTATTAAATAAATAAGTGCATGTGTGGACGTGACACCCCATTCTCTCCGAGAGCTGTTTGCCCATTTCTAAAGATGACCAGTCAGTCTCATTTAGTGAACAACATTAAAATTACAACAACAATCAAATGTGTGTGTGTATATATACACACACAACAACAGTTTTAGTGGTTTGATTGAGTGAAACACACTTTTATATCCAGTTTCCTTTTCAAAAGAGTTTAAGCACATGTTACATCCTGCTTAAATGTCCCTGTTTGTTTGGACAATCTTATTTTTGTGAAAATGTGTATGTTCTTATTTACTGTTTTATTTTATTTATTGTTCTATTTTATTTAGGTGTAATATTGAGAAAATAAGTTTGCAGTAATGCAAAGATTTTATTTAATTTTGTAAAAATATTATTTTAATTTGAAAACACTGCATTTATAGTTGTTGTTGTTGCTAGTTTGTATGTTTGAGTTGAAAAATACACATTTCAGCATTTGTGCATTTTCCTTGATAACCAAGCAAGTTGACACACGATACTATTTGCTTATTATATCGCAATATTAGCCTCAATAATCACAATATGGCATTTTCCCCAAATCGTGCAGGCCCCAAAATGTATTTGGCCACTTAAGTGACACAAATGCCAACCAGTTTAAAGTCATTGCAAAAATGTATAGTGTAAAGTGTAGTTTATTTTGTTATTAATGCAATGACCCTCAAACATTATGAAGTGTGGCTTAAATGTTTGAATGTGTTTATGGGCCATGACTTGAATGTGTTATTGTGTTTACAATGGAATATGCATTAATGCATTAATCTCAAAGTGTGATTGTAATTTCAGATTTAATGCCAGATTCTGAAACAAAACAGTGACAAATTCACCGACTGACACAATGACTGCCATGAATGCGCCACGAGACCGGTAAATGAGTGTGTGACTCTCCTCACATGAGATACTCGGTGGTGAAACTATGTGTGGATAACATTACGTGTCTTTTAGGTACAACGCAGTATGGATCATATTCTTCATTCTTGGGCTGGGAACTCTGCTGCCATGGAATTTCTTCATGACCGCTACAATGGTAACGATCCTCTCATGACATAAAAGCAATAAGCCCGATTAAAGACTGATTTACAGATGAGTGTCTTTAAAAAGCGAGAATTGCTTCTACATCTCTGTCTTCTTCTTGGTCTGCAGTACTTCACGAGTCGTTTGAAGGACCCTCATGTGAATGGAGAACACAATCAAACAGCCAATGGGACGGTGGTGATCGAGGGCGACACACGTAATGTCCTGGAGTCCAAGTTCAATAATGTGATGACTCTCTGTGCTATGGTACCACTGCTGATATTCACCTGCCTCAACTCATTCATTCACCAGAGGTGAGACGAGCTTCAGTATGTGCGGTAAACACTGAAACTGCATATGGGGTAGGGATAGATACATGCAAATATTAGGTCTGCCAGAGTTCACAAAATGATGGAGAAAGACCTTATTTTTTTAATTTTATAAATCAATCCAAATAAAGTCATTTATTTATTACATTAAAGTATTATTGAAACTCAACTAGTATGAAATGGTAAATGGTCTGCACTTATATAGCACCTTTTTTAGCCTTAGAGGCTTAGTGCTTTACACTGTGTCCCATTCACCCATTCACACACACATTCACACTCATACACCAATGGTGCCATGCAATGCGCTAGTCTGCCATTGGGAGCAACTTGGGGTTCAGTGTCTTCCCCAAGGACAATCCGGCATGTGTAGTCGTGTGGGTCGGGAATCGAACCGTCAACCCTGCGATTAGCAGCTGACCCGCTCTACCACCTGAGCCACAGCCACCCCACATACATGAAATATCATGTATGAGCAAAACATTATTATTGAGAAGACCAATGGTGGAATTTTGCAGCCTAGTAGCAAAAATCTTTGTTAGATATTAATTTTATAAATATTAATTTATAAATGATACTGCATATACATTTTAATATATTATCTTATGCATAAATGATCAAAACAAATATAAATATGCTTTTATGTGAATAAAAAAGGTAATTCATTATTATTATATTTTAATTAGGGCTGTTGATTTAACGTGTTAATTCAGTGAGATTAAATTTGATAAAAAATAACCGTTAAAAAAATGTACGCAATTAATTGCACTTCCCCCCCCAGACGATAACAAGGAAGATAAAAATGCAAGCTTGTAGTACCACCTGTTTACTCCAGAGGGCAGTAAGTGAAACTTCAGCTGTGTGAGCAACACACAGTTTATACAGTGAAGAAAACAACCAGACAGCACAAAACAGACATTCGTTATATTCTTGCGTTCAAAAACACTTGATGGAGCGCAAATCCGAACTAAAGGATCTCAAGATGTGTTATAAGTATTAAACTATATTTAACTTAACACGGTGACCTAAAAATGTGATGTTTATGATGCAACACACCCGAGACGCTTCACAAACATGTCTGACGCAGGTGTTTGATAATATTAGCTGGAAGGATGTTTTGGTTAATTCCCTTTAAATATTGTATTAATACTTAAGTAAAAGAAGTACACTTACACATTTTACATACCATCTACCCTGTTACATATTTAATCTAAAACTATACTGATATTGATGATTTATGTTGCTTTTGCAAAAGTGAGAGAGTTCTTGACTCATTTGTTTATCGACTGAAAAGTTGTCAACAGATTTTGGGTTGAACTGGCAGAATTTATCTTTAAGTGAATATTGACTACTATTTTACATTAAAGGATGTTATTTTTTCTATGAAAACAAAAGTGAAAGACTTGGACATTGTTAACCATTTTATATACACAAGCAAAAATATATGAATTCATCCCCTGTGATTAAGGTGATTTCTTATGAATTTGACTTTTATATGTCTTCACTAAGAATGTTAAAACAGTACATTGTATTCTAAAGCCACTTTTGTATTGTCTTATCAATGATGAACTCTTCTGCTACAAAAAATGTGATGCATTTTATTTTATATATATATATATACTTCAGATATATTTTATGCATAATAATGTCTAGGGGTGCCAGTAATTGTGGCCAACGTGTTTTGGAGAAAAATATTTATTTAATAATGAGATATTTTCCCTCTTTCAACTGTTTTTCTTCAACTTAAAAAGTTAGATTTTTGTTAATTTTTTTAATGAAAGATCAAAAGGATAAACCATGCAGATTTTTTTTCACAGCCGCCTTTGCTCATATTTACCAAGGGTGCCAATATTTTTGGCCACAACTGTATACCTTCTCATATGTGTATATATAATCTATCTGTCTGTCTGTATATATATATTTTAGGTGTATTGTATTACTTTGTGAAAATGTTTGTTTAATTTAGAAGTTGAGGATTACCAGGAATTTCCCTGAAAGCTCTTATTCAAACAGCATTTCTGGAAAGTTGATCTTACTGTTATTTTCTACTCTGTCTCTCAGGATTCCTCAGAAGTTGAGGATCTCGGGCAGTCTCTCTGTCATTCTTGTACTGTTTCTCATCACAGCAGTGTTGGTAAAGGTGGAGATGGCTCCCCTGCCATTCTTTGCTTTCACCATGATCAAAATCATCTGCATCAACTGTGAGTACCCGCTCTGGGACTTTCCATCATCTTCAACTACACCATGTTAGCTTAAGGGGACTTCTTCTGTTCTAGAAGAAGGAACACTGTTATGTTTGTGAGTTGAAGTTGGCTTGAGTCCACAGATGGACTCTGCAGATGCAGATATTAAAACATTGAGGCAAGGCGGAGGGCGGGTGATTCTGCACAGCCGACCCCTTATTAGGCTGATGAAACCTGAGAGGGTTAAAGACGACCAGAGACGGCAGTGCAACAGAGAGTTATGGGCAGCTGCCCGACACGTGTGTGTATGTGTGTGTGTGTGTGTGTGTGTCCTTTTGGTTCAGTTTCTCATTAAAATATAATTTATATTGTCAAGACCGTTCTCGCCGCCTCCTTTCCATTGAACGGTGTTCCAAACATGTTTTGTTTTGAAAATCAAACTGGGAATAGTACTACTAGAAAGAGAAGATCTTAGGGGAGTAAACACTTATAAATGTTTCATGAAGTCATATGTTGTCAATACCACTTCTCGAGAAATCTTTGTGATTTATCTCGGACCTTAACCATAAATTTCCTCTTTCTCTCCTTCCCCTTCTGTAGCGTTTGGTGCCATTCTTCAGGGAAGTCTGTTTGGTTTGGCTGGTCTCCTCCCAGCGTCCTACACCACACCCATCATGAGCGGTCAAGGGTTTGCTGGAACGTTTGCGGCCTTCTCCATGATCTGTGCACTTGCTAGTACGTTTTGCACACTTAGCAGTTCTGAACAGCAGACTCATACTCACAAATACCCTGTGCTCCTCACTAACAAGTTGCTTCCAGATGTCAACCTTGAACTTTCTCTTTTCCAGCGGGTTCTGCGTTACAGGACAGCGCCTTTGGCTACTTCATCACTGCCTGTGTTGTTATTCTCCTGGCCATTTTTTCATACCTCGCCCTGCCCAGAATGGTATGATATGATCTCTCATATTAGTAAATAAAAGTCAGATGTGATTTATTGTCTTTAATGTGTTAGATCTCTGTGTTAGTATGTGTAATAGTTGAGAACTTTAACACATTGTTCTGCAGGAGTTTTTCCAGTTTTACTCTGAATGCAATGGCTCAGTGCCCGACAGCGATGAGGAAAACAAGATGGATTTGCTGAAACCTGGTAATTCCCATGTTGTCAAAATTTAATCTCTATTTCAGTCCTAAACCAGGGCTCTTAACCTTTCTCACTTGGTATTTTTGTCTTGCTTTCCAGTAAAAATATAGAAATATCCTTAAACAAGAACGGGATTCCCATTTTCTCCCCATTTTGGCATGCCCAATTCCCTTTCTTGTGCTCTAAGTCCTCGTGGTGGCCTCGTATTCCACTCTTGGTGGCAAAGGACGAATCTTAGTTGCCTCCGTTCCTGAGACCGTCAATCCGCATATCTTATCACGTGGCTTGATGAGTGCGTTACCGTGGAGACGAAGCGCTAACCTAGCACAGCCCACTACACATCCCACCGAGAGCGAAAACCACATTATAGTGACACGAGGAGGTTAACCCAATGTGACTCTACCCTCCCTAGCAACCGGACCAATTGGTTGCTAAGGAAGCCTGACTGGGGTCACTCAGCACACCCTGGATTCGAACTTGCAACTCCATGTGTGGTAGTCAGCGTCTTTACTTGCTAAATAAAATAAAATAAAAAGTATGCCGCAGTGGTGCGAGTGACCTCCCATTTAAAACTCCTGAAACATAATACCATTGAAATAAAAATGACGAATGCGTTAAAGTGTACGCAAGCTACGTTTCACACGGCGATTGGCAGATTTTGTTATTTTCCATACAAAACGGATAAAGCATGCAAAAGTCCGCTACCACGTATCACACTGCAAAATGTTGATTCCTACTTTGGCGATGGTATAGCTCATGAATATTAATCAGGTCATGCAGATGTTGCTTTTTAAACTTCCATGAACAGCCAGTCAAGGAACCTGATTAATATTCATGAGCCAAGCCATAGTAACGGTTGGATTAATTAACTTGGTCCAACACTAGTGCCCCTAATTAAAAATATTCAGTTCCAAAGTATTTATGTGTCGGATGTAATTCAAAATGTACATGTTCAATGTTGAAATATATATATATATATTTTTTTTGCCTTGTAGAAAGTGCAGCAGAGAAGAGACCAGTCGTCAGTCTGACTGATGAAGATATCAGTCCCACAGTATCTGTTTTTGCCATCTTTAAACAGGTACTCCAGCCAACCTAATATCTGCCATTCCCAAGAACTGACTTCATACATCCACTAAAAATCACCTTGACACCAATTGATTAAAAGTCTTTTGAAAAAATGTCTCCGAGATGTGATGTTAGTTCAGAGAAAAAGCACTAGCAGCATTTGTTTGCAGATGACACTTGCTTTAATATTATTATTATTATTATTTTGTCATCCATTAACATATTTTACTAGACTGTCATACTTCTACACATCTGAGGGACCTGTATTACTCAGTTGATACTTCTGAAAAGGTGAATCCAAATGTAGTTTTAAGCTTTTTAGATAAATCTTAAACACCTTATTTAACCTGGCTCCCACCATGAATATAGCCAGAGAAACTGGCATGGCATAAAACATTTTTATTAAAGAAAGACAGATTATTTTTTTGTCTAATGCAAAGACATTCAGACATTTTTAAGTGTGGCTTAAGGGTCCAAATACTTTTTAAAGCCACTGTATTTCTTACCCATAATAATAACTATGTTTCGTCTCCCTACGTAGATCTGGGTGATGGCTCTTTCTGTGTGCTTTGTCTTCACAATCACCATTGGCACGTTCCCAGCTATAACTGTAGATGTCAAGTCTGCAGTGGCTAACGGGGGTGATTGGGGTGAGTGTGTTTGGATGTGTGAGGTTTCAGCATATTTATGATCCAGCTCTGAGAACAATAGTCCAAACAGACAGAATTTATCTGAAGGAATATTCATACAGACATGTAACAGCTGGCCTTCTGGTTTCCACAGAAACATACTTCATCCCTGTTTCCTGTTTCCTCCTCTTTAACGTGATGGACTGGGCCGGTAGAAGCCTCACCGCTTGGTGTATGTGGGTACGTATGTGCTTGTATGTTAAAAAGGACTCTTGAAGCATCTCGCCTGAATGCCGTTTCTCAAGATGAATCGGACAGAGCATCTGCTTTATGTATTTACCGTCCCTCTCTGGCTTCTCATGGAATTCCTGATAAACGTGTTCTTTGAACTACAATGACGGGAACGTGCGGAAAGCAATGTTTAAAGTGATAGTTCACCCAAAAATGAAAATTCTATCATTATTTACTCACCCTCATGTTGTTCCAAACCCATATGACTTTCTTCTGTGAAACACAAAAGAAAACGTTAGGCAGAATTTTAGGGAACAGCAGCTTTAGCCGTGAAGGTGAATGGTGATGCATGTATGCATGCGTTTCAGAAAATGGAAAAATAAATCTTAGAAAATTATTTTTTGTAACTTTTAGAATTTCTATAATTTACTGGAACCTTACAGAAATGAAAAAATAAAAAATAAAAATTGTAATACATAAAATAGTATATTATTTTTGTAACTATGTGTTTTTTTTGTAAATTTCTGTAACTTTCCAGAAAATAGAAAAAATTAAAAAATTATATTACGCAAAATAGATTATTTTTGTAACTATTTGTAACCTTGTTTAACTTCTAAACATCTAAAAATAATTTTATTATAGAAAATCGTTTTTTGGAACTTTATTATCGTTTTTGAACATAAATAATTTAAATAATGTAATAGTACATTTTTTTTTTAATTTTCCAGAAAATAGAAACAAAATGTAATTACACAAAATGTATTATTTTAGTAACCACATTTAACTTTCCAGAAAATGTAAAAATAAAAATAATTTTATTACACCAAACAGAAAATCGTTTTTTGGAACTTTATTATTATTTTTGTAACCATATACACAGAACAGCCACAACATTAAAACCACCAGCCTAATATTGTGTAGGTCCCCCTCATGCCAACAAAATTGCACCAACCCGCATCTCAGGATGGCATTCAGAGATGATATTCTTCTTAACACAATTGTACAGAGCAGTTATCTGAGTTACTGTAGACTTTGTCAGTTTGAACCAGTCTGCTGCTCTCTCTGTCGCATCCAGCTCTCTGGATACTTTCCGTTTTTGTCCCCATTCAGAGTAAATTCTAGAGACTGTTGTGTGTGAAAATCCCAGAAATACTCAAACCAGCCCGTCTGGCACCAACCTGTTACTTTTTGTAACTTTCTATTGAACATAACGTTCATGGACATTTGAGAAGTACACTGATGTCTCTACATTAGTACTCTTAAGTTACTTAAGTTTAGCCTCTGCTTCATGGTGCATATGGTGGCTCATATCCTCTTGCTAATTCAAATCTAAGTCAACACAGAACATCTCACAGGAAATTTGCACAGTTATGTAACTTCCTTGCTAAAATGATAACTGATTTCAAGCTAATGCGAATTAACCCAAACTCACTTAAATTGAATCAAGAACAACTGATTAGGTCTTAAAGGAAAACCTTAGTGAACCAGATCGGACTGACTAGAAATCCTTAATGGTTTTCCTGACATTTGGGGAGTCTTTAATAACATAACCACATAAATCCTGTCTCATGTGTGCAGTCAGCTGTCTCGTGCTCATGTGACTCGTTAATAGGCCCATCAGTGGTGTATGATTCAGCTATTTACGTCAGTCAATGTAAAGCTTGTTTCTCCACTGACACGCAAGAAGCTAGCAGTTTGTGTCCATTGGTATGGACACTCATCTATTTAAATGAGTTTATTTGGAGAATGTTGGGGAAGAGATGTCATTTGCTGTCATTAAATTATACATCAGCATTATATTGGCCACACTGCTCTCTAGATAATCGCTTCAGCCATTGAAAAACTGGCCAAATATCATCAGATTAATCAACCGAAGTGACATATTGGTCTCTATCACTATAAATTGCTTACATAAATGGTCTGCACTTATATAGCACTTTTTTAACCTTAGCGGTTTTCAAAGCGCTTAACAATGTGACTCATTCACCCATTCACACACACACATTCACACACCAATGACGGCAAGGCGCTAGCCTGCCAATGGGAGCAACTTGGGGTTCAGTGTCTTGCCCAAGGACAATTCGGCATGTGGAGCCGTGTGGGCCGGGAATCAAACCGCCAGCCCTAGTGGGGCCAATAGTGGCCAATCTACCACCTGAGCCACATCCGCCCCAAATTAAATTAAACATTGTTGCACAACAAATAGCCTAACTCTTAATAAGTAGTTTGTTTCAGGTCTGCAGATACATTTGTGTTGACTGAAATCTGATCTCTGGTTTCTTTCTGTTCAGCCCGGTAAAGACAGCATCTTGCTCCCACTCCTGGTGATCGCTCGAGTCGTGTTTGTGCCTCTCTTCATCTTCTGCAACGTGCAGCCCAGACACTACCTGCCCGTGTTTTTCGCTCACGACGCCTGGTACATCATCTTCATGATCCTTTTCTCCTTCAGTAACGGATATCTGGCCAGCCTCTGCATGTGCTTCGGACCAAAGTAAGTACAACCACATCAACAACCGGCGACAAAATGTCTCAATTCTCCTTTGATGTATGTATATTTCCTGTGGACATTAACCCTTTACGCTCTGATTGGCCCACCGCAAAGAAAAAAATTATCAAAATATGAATAACTACAGTCTTGACAAACACAAAGTTGGAATAGTTTTAAAAGCTGAACTTTACAATGCATGTAGGCATTATGACCAAAACTGAACAAGTGCTTTGAAGTTAGCAGACAAATTAGAAGAGTTCCGTTTTGATAATTTATGAACAATTTTGTATTGTACAAATTATTGTAATCGGTAAAAACATCAAACTGATCAAATAGCCATGTAATTCCCATTAAAAGGAGCCTACATACAACGTAGTCGGATGCATAGATCATTAGACAATCCACACAAAGCTCAATGTGCATACAGCACATAATGTGCTTTCTGGCTAAAACATGTTAGCTTTCCTGGATCAGATGATTTCATCGTAATTGATGTAGTATGTTGTCCAGTGTCATGGAACATTAAACCACTTGTAGTACGATTCAGATCACTACAACCAGAGGTGGAAGTCATCCAAATATGGGCAGAGAGGATTATTCACTGTAATTACATATGGCCACCAGGAGATGGCGCCAAGTATATTACACAGACTCAATGATGACTCAAATGGCACAGAATGAGATCTTGTTACTCAATTAATTATTTTTTTTTTTTTAATTTGGAGAGACTTTGACACTAAGATGAAACACGTACACAAAAGTTTACTCGGTTTCAGGTGATATGATTGGGAACAAAACCTTTCTGAGTTTATCGAAGCCCAGAGATATACTGTATATAATGTCAAATTAAAAAAAAACTTTTTTTCTTTTTTTTTTTTTGTTTCATATGCTGATTGTCTCATAATTTATCAGAATCTGTTTCATTATTATTTTTAAGTTTTCTTTAAAATGATACCAAACAATTGACCCTCTTTGTTTTTTGTAAAGTCTGTAGAGTTACCTTTAATTTTGGGTATGCCACTGAAAACAGGAAATCTTTAAAAACACCTTCGGAGCTTAAAGGGTTAAATAAACAAGTGAGATTGAAAAGTGGGTTTTAAGGGAGTTTATTTAGAAAAGTCTAATATTTAGGGAGTGTAATATGGTCCCATATTTGAAGACGAAGAACTACAGTTGCTGGGCTTCACATGAAGAACTAGCTGGATTTGATATTCTAGATATTTAATGACTTGTTCAATGTTGCCCTGATAATGTTTGTCCAACAGTTTAATCTGTTTCTCCATGTCTTCTAATGTTTGGTGTTTGTCCCGTAGGAAAGTGTCCCAGCATGAAGCGGAAACAGCAGGGGCTATCATGGCCTTCTTCCTCTCCCTTGGTTTGGCTCTGGGAGCCGCGTTATCCTTCGGTTTCCGTGCCATGATATAAAACCCAGTTCTCAGTACAATGAAGACTAACTTAATCTCCTCCTAGTTACATACTGACATGGATTCATAATGGTGTCGAGCCACAAAGTCTGAGAGAACTTTTCTTTATCCTGCACATACATCTGTCGCATCTTTTTGCTGTTAGTACGGGCCACCTATCTGTGCTTCCAGCTTACTTTTGTCGCTCTTGTGTGTGTCCTCTCAAACAAGCTACTAATGCAACTGGAATAGACAGTTTTCACCGGTGGATGAAAACAGGATCTCTCTTCATCAACATTTTGTTGATTTTTGTCATTTTTTTTGTATATTGTGCCAATTCGGTATTAGTCATTAGTGTAAATTAAGTTGACCCTAATGAGGCTTTGTGTATTTTTAGTTGTTTTTTTTTGGTTTGTTTTATTAGAAAAGGGTTTTCTTGCTCTTAAAGGAATATTCCATGTTCAATACTAGTGGTCGACGGATATATCGCTGATATTTGTTATTTTTAAATTATCGACTACGGTTATTTCTGTATCTCCAGTTTTCCTGATTAGTTTAAGCCGTGGCGCCTCTTAGAATCGTCTGTTTCACGTGAAGGAGCTGAGACATGTGCATGACCAATCATAGTTCATTTTGTTGTTGCGTGCCATCATGTTACCACATCAGAGCTGCAATAGACGTGTATGAGCTCATGGGTGTGAAAGTTTGAGTAAATATAATGCTAAATGAAAACTAACATTTTTAGCCAATTTATGTATATGTAATATACTGTTATATTAAGTTGTGTGATATACCGGCCAATGGAAGTGAATGAGTCAAATCTGTTAACGTTAAAAGTTTCAGAAGTATAGCCGTAAACAATATGCATGTTAACATGATTTTAGTGTGATTAAACCGTTTATATGTAAAGTTTTATCCAATTTGAAAACTTCGTCGTCACTACAACGTAATGCTGTAAATGCTGAAATGACCAAAAAAAAACAAAAAACGATTTGAACAACTTTACAGCTCAAACAATACATGAGTTTTAAAAGAAGAATTAATGTAAGTCCTTTTACGAACACATTAGCGAATTCGCCGTTGTTCCTCCTCATTCGAAATGTCAATTCAAGCCAGCTGACCCGTAACCAAGTCATTTTGGGTTTGGAAAACAGACGAAAATACACCTTGCCATCTTCACCAACATGCGATTGACGCTTCTTTCAACTTTGGAGAAAGTCCTGCATGCATCACCAGAGAAGTCTGTCGTTTCACCGGTAAATTGAGGTATTACAATTTGATTAAAGATTACAAGGTCAGAAATTTTAAAAATAAAACGTATGCATGGATGAATCTTTCACAATAAGATCAATAACATGCATTTAGAAAATAGATGGGGTGAATTTTCAATTTCGTTTTTGACGGTTTTTTTTTCTGCCTTTAAACCCTCCATAAATTGGCCCCATTCACTTACATTGTAAGAGCCTCACTGAACCTCGATTTTTGCTTATTTATTTATTTATTTATTTTAAATGAGAGGAACAAGTCTAAATATTTTTTGTGGTAATCAACATTTGGCCACAAATGCTGTCGATTGAGCTTAACTTGTATTGAAACCAGAATATTCCTTTGAAAGTTTTTATTTGTCACGGTTTTAGTTTAGCGACGAAAAAAAGAGATATGCAGCTATTAGTTAGGGCAGTAGTATTGTATCATACCATAAAAGGCCCCAATTTAAGTTCATGATGGGTCATGTTGCATTTTGAGTTGTAAAACCAGTTCAAATGATTATCTGCATGAATGTGGTTTGAAAAAGTTTGATACATTGTTTACCTTTATTGACATGCCTAAATTTTGAGTTTGAAGTTTCGAATGAAGGCCTTACAGTACTACATTTGATGTTATAATGTTTGTGTTTGTATTTTAAACAGCTTTTTGTATGATTTTTAATTAATTGTGTCGTATGATGTGCCTAACTTGTTTTACTGGCTTTAGAATGGGGTGTTTCAAAAGTAGAATGCCAAAATTGAAATGTGTGTGTGTGTGGGTTGGGGGTTTGAAGGGGGTAGAAATAAACCCATTTTTATTTGTTTTTGTTTCCTCTGTGTCATCCGCTGCTGCATCCATCACACAGCTTCATGTGATTATAATGCAGCGTTCACACAAAAACGGTCTGTAATTACACAAGGCATTTTGTTTACTATTGCTGTCGTTCCTGTGGCAACCCCAAGAAAATCTCTTCTGGTTGTTGCTGAATGCAACTTTTAAATGATATACTTTACCCATGTAAACAAAATATTTTTTCAGTCACAAAAAGGCTTCTATCCCATATAAAAATGTACTATAAACTTAGTTTAAAAAAATAAAAATATTAGTTGGAATTAACATTAATGGTGCGTTCACATACAATGCAAAGCGAGCGTTTTGTGCGGCGCAATTACATACAAAGTCGATGCAAATTCGTACGAAAAAATTGAAAAAAAATTGTTGCCGCGGTGTGTGGGCACAACATCACACATGTACAGAGACCGGACGAAAAAAAGACATTGCTTGGTGGAAAGTGAGTGAGGAAGTTGGACTACCTGGTAAGTTATGAAAATATTTATATCTACTTGATTAAAGCTAGTGGTTGTACTTTACTATGAGCCAAGTCGTGGAAGCCCCTCCTCCTGTCCTTTTCCGGAAGAGAACGGGGAATGCTCGCGGGTTCGCATACAGCTGCGTTCACACTGCCAGCGACCCGGCGACAAAACGACCTCATCTCATTCATTTTCAATGAGAGCTGGCGACTTCCGGCAACACTGATGTGGGCGTGTCCAGCGACGCGACAAAGTTGAGTAATGTTTAACTTTATGCAAATGAAGAGCGACTTCGGGAGAGAAGATGGTAGAGATCACGTGATCCTAATATTTTAATAATAATATGAATGGTAAAGAAACAGTGCTGTTTAGACTCTCCATACACACCACTAGCGACCTAACCGCATCTTTACGAACGCGAGATTAAACGTAAATTTATAATCCAGTGGTCAAACGCCAGGCGAAAAATTTCTTCGCGTTGTATGTGAACGCACCATTAGTCTGATAATATTCTCTAATATTAATATTCTGGGTTCAGTACATGTTAAGCTTAATCAACAGCTTTGTGGCATAATGTTGATTACCACAAAAAAATGTTTTTGGACTCTTCCCTCCATTTAAAAAGTGAATATCCGGATTACGGTGAGGCACATGAAATGGATAATACTCACTGTTTCAAAGGTATATCCTAAATATGTAAATAAAATGTGTGTTAACATGATTTTAGTGTGATAAAATCACTTGCTAACCTTTTCTGTTTAAAACTATATCCAATTTGACAACTTTTGTTGCCATGACGACGTAAAGCAGTAATCCCGCGCGCCAAAA
This sequence comes from Moxostoma hubbsi, assembly GCA_032164185.1. NCBI lineage: Eukaryota > Metazoa > Chordata > Actinopteri > Cypriniformes > Catostomidae > Moxostoma > Moxostoma hubbsi. The sequence continues at coordinate 2,695,032 of JAVLUX010000034.1, forward strand.
CAGAACACAATTTTAACCAATTTACAGCTCAAATAATACAGTTTCACCATAAGAATTAAAGTAAATAGTGCTTTTATAAAATATTCTTCACAGTTCTGCCTTTTAAACCCTTCACAAATTGGTCCCATTCCCTTACATTGGAAGTGACGTCACTGTAACCTCGATTTTTGCTTTGTTTTTTTTTAACGGTTCTTAGCATCAGAGAATATGACGTTAAGTGGGAAAACATCAGATGCCTTCTCATGAAAGTGAAGATACATTGGCCCTAAAATGTATTTGTAGTAGGCTACACGTAAAATGAATGAATGTCATTGCATCAGGTAATAAAATATCAAGATATCTGAAGACAAATGATGTCTCAGAACTGACCTTTAACTGGTATCAAGGTGATTTTATGGACGTATGGACAAATGAAGTCTGTTCCCAAGTTCACACAGGTGTAGTTCACCACATTAGATAAATATCAGGGGTGGTCTTAGCACTAGGCAAAGGTAGGCATCCGCCTAGGGCCCCCAGAAGCCAAAGGGCCCCTAAAAATACAAGTAACATGTGATGTTATTGTCATTAATGCTAAATAACGTGTACTGAAATGGTAAATATCATTGTTACAACACCGATATGAATGATATTGCTGTTATTTTCAGCACCATCAATGCAAGCAATCCCTTTCCCCCTCAGATCAGGCTGTAGTGGAATATTCCAAGGTTTATAGGTGCCTACGCAAGTTCGTAAGCAGGTGAAAGTAGTACTAGTTAAGCTACAGTGTTGCTAGTTCAGTTTGGTTTGAATATTTGGAGAGAAAAAACTTTATTGCAATCAAGACTTCCTAAAGTAACACTGTCTTTCCAAACGGATCAGATTGCTGCACAGCCTGCACCACCACCCGCCGCTGCTTGTGTTTTCTTTAAAAAATAAAAAAAAAAGCAAACATCAAGGTTACAGTGAGGCACTTACAATGCAAGTCAATGGGGCCAATTTTTGGAGCGTTTAAAGGCAGAAATGTGACGCTTATAATGATATAAATGCACTTCCATTAATTCTTCTGTTAAAACTTGTGTATTACTTCAGCTGTAACATTCTTTAAATTGTCATGTCAAAAACAGTCGTTTTATGGATTGTTAACATCACATCGTCATGGCAACGGAGTTGTAAAATTGGATGTAACACAGAAATGGTTAGTATAAGTGATTTGATCACACTAAAATCATGTTAACACACATTGTTTAAAGCTTGTTGCTATACTTTTGAAACAGTATTTTAACGTTTATGGATTGACCCACATTCCCTTCCATTATTATGGCACTTAAACATTAGAGCTGTATGTGCATGTCTAAAAAGCAGTTACAAAATTATTTTGGATTGTCAGTAAATAAAGTAAAAAAAACAAAACAAATAAAATTATATTTTATATATATATATATATATATAATTTTATTTGTTTTGTTTTTTATATATTATCTCTTATAGAGCATTTTAATAATAATAATAATAAAAAAAAAGAAAGTTTTTATACAAATGACAAGTCAAGTTTGTTATTTTAAAGAAAAATGGCTTGTTCTTATAGCTTAATCGTTTGGCAGTCCGAGGGCCAACAGCACAGGAAGTCCCGCTCCTTTAAGAGAGTGAGGCTCTCTATGACTCTCAGCCCCCCCTGCTGGTGGCCCCCAGCTCCTGCATGAGTGGAGCTCTGCAGCCCTCTGCTGTTGATTTCAGGTAGAACATGAACTGTGGCCACATTCAAAAAAGTCCCAGGTGAGAACAGCATGCCAATTCCTGTTGCCCCGAGATGCTTTTGGGAAGAGCTATTAGTCGACTGGCAACTTCCAGCAACACGAGCGACGGCGACCGCCAATACGAGAGAAGATGGTAGAGCTCACATGATCCTAATATTTTAATAATATTAATTGTAAAGAAACAGTGCTGTTTTAGACTCTCCATACACACCACTAGCGACATAACCGCCAGCCACTGTCAACATGCAGCGGCAAGTGGAAGTATTAACACCACTGACCATCATAAAAATTCTTAATAGGAATTTTAACTTCTTCATTAATGAGCAGTATTTATATCCATATAATGTACATTACAACTGGGAGGCCTATAACATCAACCAACCAAAATAGGTTTGCAATGTGGAACAAAAACGTGTAACCATATAGCTTCAATGTTATTCTTCGTAAGATCTTTCCATAAAAGCACCCCAAATGTTAAAAGCAACTCCACCTCCATACTTATCCCATGATTTTTATTCCTAAGACTACTTATGTTTAAATGAGCAATAGTTAAACCTATTCTTGGTAAACTTGTCAAAAGAGATGATATAGTGTTGACCTGGCTCATAAAAAACAGTAAGCTAAGTTTAAAAAGACAAAAAAGATATTACAAGCAATACAAACTATTAAACCAGAGTTCATAATGTCCATCTAGATAGATGTTTGCGTATCTCCATTCCTGGGCATGATAACTAATTTGTCATACTTCAAGATGGCTCTATCACCCCTGTCCCGGGCAGCTCTTAATTTTGGCAACAGTTCCCTCCTCCTCAACAGCAAAGCTTCAGAAAAATCTTCATTGATATGAATGTTTATAAATGTATATCCTCATGAGACCCGAGCGTGACTGCTGTGTGCATTTTCCATTTCCCTTGTTGATTTGTCACTAGTAGCACCTAATAAACACGCAAAAAAATAAAATAAAAATAGCAAATCGTTTTTCTAAAATTGATGTCCACACATGTAGACAGTAGGACTGAAACGGTTAGTTGACTTTGTTGGCGATCTGATCCACCACATACATGAGTGTAAAACCCAAGACCAGGGTTATGAAATGAGGATGCATATTTTTCTCTGTCGCCGGAAAATGAGTTGAATTCAGTTCAGAGTTATTTTGATTCTCTCTTATAGTAGTGCAACACCAGTCTAGAAGAGAGCAAGAAACAAGTTTATTGACAAACATAATCAATCACTCAAGTAAAATATTTTCATATAAAAAGCAGTCTTGTCTGTTGGCCGATGCATTTAAGAGTCTGTTAAAAAGGGGTGCATAAAACATTTTTCACATGTGGTTGAAATTTTTGGCACAAAAAAATAACATTATAAGTGGACCAGGGTCAGAAACGAACAGAGGCTCTGAGAAAAAAAGCCACAGAAATGGACAAAAATGCCCATGAAATGTAAAATACAGAGGCAACGAGCCCCCGTTCCCATGTTTATTATTAATAACACCTCATATAGTTGTCTAAATGTAATTCTAGGCTTAGTTACAAATAAGCAAAATATCAATATTGAATAACATTAAAATTGGGAAATCGGTTCCAACAGCCAGCCCTACAAATTATTGGTAACAGCTTACAGTATCTCATTATTCAGACTGAATTGATTAAATGGAAGTATTTGACATAAAACCTGTAATTTTATAAGGTTCGATTTTTGTTTATATAAACGTAAAAAAAATGACAATCAATTCCATGAGACACATATGCAAAAAAGTACATTTTTGACACTTGAAAAAAAAAAAAAAAAAAAAGATAAAGAGAAAAGATTGACACTGCATTATATATTTGACATAATAAAATATATTTTAATAATAATAATAATAATAATAAAATAACAATAGTATTAATATTGGGTTGCCTGGGTAGCTCAGTGATTATTGACGCTGACTACCATCACTGGAGTCACGAGTTTGAATCCAGGGCGTGCTGAGTAACTCCAGCCAGGTCTCCTAAGCAACCAAATTGACCTGGTTGCTAGGGAGGGTAGAGTCACACGGGGTAACCTCCTCGTGGTGGTGATTAGTGGTTCTCGCTCTCAATGGGGCGTGTGGTGAGTTGTGTGTGGATCACGGAGAGTAGCATGAGTCTCCACATGCTGTGAGTCTCCGTGGTGTCATGCACAACAAGTCACGTGATAAGATGCGCCGATTGACGGTCTCAGAGGCAACTGAGACTTGTCCTCCGCCACCCTGATTGAGGTGAGTAACCGCACCACCACAAGGACCTACAAAGTAGTGGGAATTGGGCATTCCAAATTGAAAAGAAAAGAGGATAAAATAATAAAAAAATAAATAATGTGTGCGTGTGTGTGTATATATATATATATATATAAAGCTTATACATTTTTATATTTAAGCTTTAGCCACTAATACAGTAGTATTTATTTTGAGTGTTTGTTAAATGGACAACTACATCCCAAAGTATGCAATATGCATTACTGTGCATATTCCTCCCCAGACAGGAAAGCCAATGAATGAAATAGAGGAAGATTCATGAGTCTTACCTTTCCAGTCTCCTGCACTAACTCCACCCCCTCTGGGATGATGATTGACAGAGCAGTGCCACATAGAAGTCCCGCCCCCCTGCAGTAATCAGCTGCAGTTTCTGCTGTTAGGATGAAGAGAAAATCTTCTTTCACAGTGCAGAAATACAGAAAAGCTTCTGCCTTAGCTGTTTATAATCAATTATAAGTTACTTAAAGACATGGACCTTGACATTTCATTTAATATAAACATGACTTACAAAATGACCAACAAAAAGGTACCATGGTACTATCATACTGTTATGGACATATACTATGGAAATACAATAAGTATTTCGAGTACTATGTAAATAACATGGCTATTTGACACCATTACTATACCTCCACAGTACTAGTTTTGTATGTTGACAAACATAATACTACATGCAAAAGTAGTGAATTGCATTAAAATAATGGAAATATAAAGTTAAGAGCTCTATAAATATAATAAGCACACAATTATACACAATCTTAACCCTCTTACCTCTGATAAATTGATTAATAAAGGAATTATTCCGAGCACGAAACATCCCACGAACATTGCCAGAGAAATGAGAATGAAAGCTCCGTCCATGACTTCTGTTGTTGTTCATAGTCTTCAAACACATTCAGGCTACTTCACATGTAACAAACACCACGTGTGTCACAAAAATCCTCTTTGAAATCTCAATGAAAGGCATAATGATGTTATTCACATCTCATCACCCTCCACCACAACCCTAAAACATCCCTAGAGTCTGACGACTGGAATTACATGGTCCTAAATGCTCAGATTAGAGTCCGATTCATTTTGGGATAAATACTAAATACTCTTTCTGAAAATTAATTGCATTACTGCTCATTTAATTCTCTCAAATAAATCATATAACATCAAATACATAATTTTTTAACTGGCCAAATAATTGAAGGGGCCTACCCTAAATTAGAAACCATTAGACGTTAAATTTAGATTGTAAATTCATCGTTTTATATAGAATTGTTCTAGAGTCTACACAGTATTTAATGCAACTACATCAGAAGTAACTGTGATTAAATTACTGAAGAATTAAGAGTAATCCCGTACTTTACTTTTTTCAATGAATAAGTAATAGGAGTGGGTACAATGGCAGCCGGGACGGAGAGGTTTGGCGACCTTCGTGCGCACATGTTAAGTTTGTACAGAGATGATCTCACCTCTAAAGAACGAATTTGTGCCAAAAAAATGACCAAAACAGCAATTGCACGCCGTTTAGAAATCTGTCCCACTTCCTGCGATGGTGACGTATCCGCGCTCAACAAGCCACGTGATAAGATGCGCGGACTGACGGTCTCAGACACGGAGGCAACTGAGATTCGTCCTCCACCACCCGGATCGAGTCACTACGCCACCACGAGGACTTAGAGCGCATTGGGAATTGGGCATTCCATATTGGGGAGAAAAAAATTCCCTTATTTGGGCATTAAAATGTGATTGGAATTTACAGTGCACAATAATCGTGATTAGATCAAACCGACCCGACGTCTCTTATTTCACTCGTCCACTTTCAAGTCGAGGCGTTTGGCATCTCAAACGAGACTAGTATCTCCAGAAGACCAAGCGCGGCAATTTTACGTTTGAGTTTCGCACAAATTTTCTGCTTTAAAATTCTATTTTGGTGAATTTTGAGAATTTTTTTATTATTACAATATTATAATAAATGATATTAGTAGTTATTCTCAATATTCAGTTTTATTACAGACAAGCAGTCGTTTCTTAAAGTCACGTGCTACACGATGCTTTGGAAATCGGTTTGTCCGAATCATTAAAAGGAGTCGATTCAAAAGAACGGTTCACTCGCGAATCAGACGTCATTGCAGATAAAGCAGAAATGAGCAAATGACTGTCTGCTATTGATTTGTTTCTCTCTTCTCTGGAGACATATCACAGGACTCCACCATAAGACTGAGAAAGGTCAAAGATTATGTTCACTCTTTCAAGGCAGAGATATATATATATATATATATATATATATATATATATATATATATATATATATATATATACACACACACACACACATACATAAAAGGACGGACTGGCCATAGGGTGAACCGGGACTTTTCCCGGTGGGCCGGCCACAATATACAAAAAAAGACTTATATATATATATATATATAAACTATATTTTTAACTACATACCCAAACTTAAAAATATATAACTTCATTTTAACAATATTAATAAAACAAATACAAGTAAAAATAAATAAATAACATGCATAATACAACTTATATTATTATTATTATATATGACATTATTATTAAACCAATAATTTTTAACTATACATACACCAAAGAATTATATTTGTTTGTGATATATAACTTTTCATTTATCACACATAAATATTCCAATATTTATACAGGACAATTGACCTTAAAAGCAGGGACGGATTATGACTTGCAAAGGCCAATTATCTCCAAGGGCCCCCCCTCCACACCAAAGTTGTTGATCTGGAGGGGGGGAGGGGGGGGGGGGGGGTTCTTGTTCATGCCCAAGAGGGTTTTCAAGCGGGGGTATCACCAACCTAATCGAGTAACATTAAAGCCCATGGCACCCACGGGCAGTCAAGGGCACCGGCCCCATTTGCCCGGTCGATAATCCGTCCCTGCTAAACGGTTGTTTAATGAAATTCAGTATTTTCAGCTATGCTCAGTCTTTGCTAAATGAGAGTCATAATTAGTCAACATGAAAAGTTATTAAATAATAATAATAAAAAAAAGATATTTTGCTCGAAATACAACAGAACTTCATAATCAAGCTATTTTAATCTAGAACAAATCTATCAATATTGATGTGTCTAATGCACTTAATATTTATTCCATGATGGTCCATTGTCATTTCTTAAACTATCTGCAAGCCAAAATGTTTCATTATTACACATTATATGTATTTTAAGAATCAAAAGCACACTATGGAATCACATTTTTTATTTAATTTTTTGCATTTATGATATTTAAATACTTCTAAATAGGCCGATCATGTTGACCTTCAACAATGTCCCTAAAAATCAAGCATTACTCAACTTTTATTTGGCTCGAGAATCAAAACAAATGAATGCAACACATATGACCTCACAAAAGCGTCAGTTTTCTTTCTTTGTGTTATTAATAAATGACATGAGCCCATAGAGCCATAACAAAGAACAGTTTCTTTATATAGTTTTGTCAGTAAATGCCTATTTTATTCTTGAAAGACATGGAGCAGTTTGAGGATGACATCATACAAAAGATCATTTTTAAAGGAGGCTGAGATACAAAACTGCTAAAAACAGCAAATCGCAAGCGTATGACTAGATCTTCCTGACATAGACGGAAATATGAACGGACAAAGCAAACAGAAAGACTCGTGGTTGACTGTACACACGTTTAGCTATACAGTAGTGTTTTAGGAGCAGTGCAATGCCTTTAATATTTACATAAATATTACAGTTTTAACCGCTGCACACCAGGCCAAAAGACCACCAAATCAAGAGATGACAATATCACAGATGAATGAAATAAATATCGCAGACAATATCTGTAACAAATGGGGAAAGCCTATAAAGATGCATAAATAAATTATTGCCACCTCATCATGCCTAAGAACAGTGTTTTTTTCTTAAATAGATCCAGAATGCAGTCATACGGTCATCACCTACAGTGTATAAGCTTTAGGCATACAAAGCACTGGAGTTATGTCTAATGAATGGCTTGATATTGGTACAAACACCATGATTTTGTTACATACATTTCAACTGAAGTGCATAGCCTACAGTGTTTTTTCGTTAAACGTTACAAAGCTTCTCAGAATGGCATGATTTACATAAAATAATGTGAATTCACAGGCTTACATACACACGACTGTTCAAGTCAACTTCTGTGGCAGAAAATGAGAGTTTAAACACTGCTCTGCTATTCCTGTAAACGGTAAATGGTACGAGAACTATAAACAAGGTCCGCTAGCAGGAATTTCCAGCCAATTTTCAGGCTTGTACAGGGAAAATGAAACCGTTTTACAGTAAGCATTCAGGCACGGTCATCGTCTGCTCACAGAAGTACGGGTTTCTGTTTATCTATCGGTCGTTTTTCTTCAACATAAAGTTGCCTTGTTCTAAAAGGGTGAATCTCATGAAATTAGTCAAAGCAAATCAGGGTGAATTTCACCCCCCAAATAAAAATACAATTAGAAATTATTTAGCAAAAAGAAAATGAAGCATATTTGAAGCTCATTAAGATTTTTGGCATTGTGACTCTATTGCATTTTGAGATTTTAAGGAGCGTAAAGTGCAAATAAATAAATAAATTATTATTTAAATTGTTAAACATTTATACATCATGGTAATATGTGTATTAAATATTTTATTTAAGCTGATTTTAATAATAATAATAATAATAATAGAAGAAATCATTGTGTCCAGACAGGTTGCTTTTCATTAGAAGTTTTTGGCATTATGGGAAATAATCATTATAATGAAAATGCAATGCAAAAAATCATAACGTTCCTAAAAATAAGCTTAATTTTTCTTTTTCAAAATGATAAATTTCGTCTTTTTTTCTATTTCATTTATTTTGGGGTAAAATGTGACCTGTTTATTTCACTTTCTCATTACCATAATACGCAAAAAAAAAAAGAAGAATTATATTAAAATTGTAAAGCAATTGATATATTATGGTGTTAGTTTAAGTATTTTAAGCCAACTATAGTAATAATAAATGAAATCATTGTGTCCAGACACGTTGATTTTTATTACTGTATTACAGAAATGCAAAAATAGATATTTTTATTAATTGGTTTTTTTTTTTTTTTTGCACTTTAGAAATGAAAAATTGCAGGAAAAATTCTCTGATTATCTTGAAAATAAAAATGCAAAAAAATCATAACGGTGCTAAAATAAGCCTATTTTTTCTTTTTCTAAACTTTTATTGATTTTCGTTTGATTTCGGAGTGAAATGTTACTTTGCCATTTCAAAACTGAGGCTAAATAATGGTTTTGGATGGTCACAGAATGAATTTAAGGAATGTAATGAACAACCCCAATTCCAAAACAGTTGTGACAGTATGAAAAATGCTTTTAAAAACAAAAAGGAGTGATTTGTAAATTATATTCACCCTTTGCTATATTGAAACTACAACTAAACATTATTTGAGGTTTTACCTTTTTTCTTAAATATACAGTCATTTCAAATCAGATGATTGCAACATGCTCCAAAAAGTTGAGATGGGACAATTTAAGACTAATAACAATTTGACGAGTTGAAAAAGGCGATGTGAAACAGGAGATGTGAAACAGGAGATGTGAAACAGGAGATGTGAAACAGGAGATGTGAAACAGGTGAGGCAATTGTGTCATAATATTGTATAAGGAGCCTCCAAAAACAATAAAGGGCAAGGCGAAAACCACTTCTGACTGCGCGTGATCTCTGATCCCTCAGACGTCACTCTCTTAAAAAACATCATTCATCTGTAATGGATATCATGATCATGTGTTTGGGATTACTTTAGTAAACCTTTGTTAGTCAACAGCACTCGCCGCTGCATCCACAGATGCAAGTTCAGACTTTACTGTGCAAAGGAGAAGCCGTACATCATCACTGTCCAGAAGCGCCGCCGACTTCTCTGGGCTCGCTCTCATCTAAGATCAGTGGAACTGTGTTTTTTGGTCCGATGAGTCCACATTTTAAAATGTTTTGGAAAAACACAGCGGTCATGTTATCTGGGCCAAAGAGGAAAAGAACCATCCAAGCTGTTATCAGCATCAGGTCCAAAAGCCAGTGTCTGTATGGGCCAGGGGTATGGCAGTGCCCGTGGCATGGTAACTCACACATCTGTGAGAACACCATGAATGCAGACAGATATGTACAAATTTTGGAGCAGCTTTTCCAGGGACATCCCTGCATTTTCCCACAGCTCATCTTCAAAGCACATACTGGCTGGGTTACAAGTACACGGCTGTGTGAGCAGATAGAGCGGGTGCTAGATTGGCCCACCAGCAGTCCTGAACGGTCTCCAAATGAAGATGTGTGGCACATTATGAAGCGCACAATACGGCAACGAAGACCCCGTATAATTGTGCTGCTAAAGACCTCCATAATGGATGAATGGGGGGAAATTCCACTTTCTAAACTTAACAAACTTGTGTCTTCAGTGCCTAAATGCTTAATAAGTTTTATTAGAGTGACACAGTGGTAAACACTCGACTGTCCCAACCATTTAGGAGTGTGTTGCAATCGTCTGATTTGAAATGACTGTACATAAAACAAAAACACTGAAATTAACAAGGTAAAACATCATATAATCTTTAGTTGTGGTGCTTTCAATATAGCAAATGGTAAATATAATTTACAAATTACTCCTTTTGTTTTTATCAGCATTTTTCCATACTGTCCCAACTTTTTTGGAATGGGGGTTGTATTCGTTGTAGTAGTAAAAAAGGTTAAAATCTGAACACAAAAATGTTTTAACTTCATTCATGGTAACACTTGGTGAATTTACTAGTTTTTGCATTTTTTCAGACTTCAACAAGTAAATTTATACACCCAAATAAACCAAACGCACTGCAAGAATGTGCCAGAGATGCACACAGGTCATTTAGTAAAATATGTAGTAAAGAGTCTTATTTCTAGTTCTCTTGCAGAATGAATAAAGCAAAGGAACACCATCGCAAGAAGGCCATAATAAGGATGCAAAGAGCGTCTCAGATGGTATGAGCCAATAAAATTGAACCATAATTCTTGCCAACTTGCTATTAGAAACCCAATTATTAGGATGCACAAAGATTTCTGGGTACGTTTTCCATGCGTTATACAATTTATGAGTTTTTATGAACTGTCGTTAATGCCTACATAATTTGTTAGCACTAATACAAACAAACAAACAAACAAACAAAAATCAAGATAAACCTGATTAAAACAGATGAAAACAAATGTTTGTTAATTCATATCCATGCATACCAAAAGAAAAACGTATTCACATGGGCAAATTCCAGCATTCATGTCCACAGAGAGAATTTGCTGTGCATTTAAACACATTTCGCAACAGTCCACAAAATATTCCACAGTAGTGCAACATAATTCAAACTTGGTCCATATGATGCCTGATTCAGAACATAGCGTCTTCCTCCTACGCATAACAAAACAATGCATTAGTAGTGTGAAAAAGTTTTCATTTAAGCTCTTGAAACACTTGAGGCGCAAAAGAGCTCAGCAGATGGACAAAAGAAGCATTTGACCTTGATGTTAGACAGCGGTTCCAGGGATAATGAAATCGCCTTTGAGTCTGTAGGACAGCCTTGAGAGGCCTTACCAGTTCAAGTATGAAATTAGTGCTCGACCGCTGTTTTCCAAAGGACTAGTATTTGGATCACGTGTTATCTAACATTTTACTAATACAAGGGGAGCTAGTAATGAACTTCAAGACAAATACATTCACTTTGGGGGGAAAAAGCATGATAATCCGCACAAATGAATTTAATCCTAAATATAATTGTGCTATAGTGCCATTGCAGATGGGCCAAAACAATACTAGCGTTCAAAAACATCTCTAGACAAACTCATATATATATATATATATATATATATATATATATATATATATATATATATATATATATATATTTTATTGCACATTTTTACATGGCTCCCTGGAATACTTGATTCTGATTGGATGGTGGCAACCACTAAACTGTATCACCGTTGTCCCAAAGCTAGCTGTGCTATTTTTTTGTCTCTTTTAGCACTTTTAAAATACTTACAAATCAAATAAATTTTTCATGTACATTTATATATTTATGCATGAAACCGATCAAGAAACTGTCCTGGTCATTTTTAACCCCAAATAAATAATAATAATAATAAAAAAAAAAAAACGACATTTAGGACAATTAAGACTTTTTGCATTGTGACATTATTTTGAGGACACTTAAACATATTTTAAACCATGATATACATCGCTGTAACACACATGGACGTTTAACTCTTAATGTTCCTGTTGTTTTTAATACTGATAATAAGTACTGTAACACAGGCAGTTTTTTTCTCTATATAACAGAAATTAGTGCTTTTGTACAATTGCTGAGTTTTTAAATTAAAATCAGCGAAAAATGTTCAAGTACTACTATGATGTGTATAGTTACTTTACAATGTAAATAATATGCAACTGAAATGCGTAACAGTCATGAAAATAATGTCACATTGTAAAAACTCTAAAAACAGGCTTATTGTTCTATATGCAAAATCTAATTTCATATTTATTTATTTTGATTTTTGGAGTAAAATAAGACCTTTCTTCACAGGTTTCACATCTGGGTCCTGATGAACCTGTCTGGCTTGATTTTGCCTTATTGACCGGCTGACTTTACATGATCCTTTACTTACTGTCCGGAATAATACAACACTGTACTGCCCATCTGAAGCCCACCTGAAATGGCACTATAACTCTATTTAGTTCATCATAATAGAGATATTTAAATGTGAAACGCAAATTGCCTATAATCATTTTAGAGCTTGTTAACGAGACAAGGGCGTGTAACACTAAGAAATCCGGTGCTTACCAACCTCTGTAAGAACAGGGGAAATTATGAAACTATGATGTACTTATTTCTCATTTATGTTGAAAGAATGTGACCGATTGTGACGGAGATCACGATCAATCGAGAGCCACACCAGATTCTTGAAAATTGGCCTTCCGCTTTCCAAGCCCCAGTGATAATGGAGTGCATCTGCTGCAATAGATTCACACACCCAAACAGTGCAGTGTGGGGGATCTCTATTTGGTGGGCTCCTGCTAGCTTCATGAAGTTCAGCACACAGTGCGACCTCTGCCGAGGTCACTGGTGCACCTCATTCTCAATAAGGCTGTCCTCTCCTGACTGAAAATCACCCTCGTTTACCGCTTCCTCGTCCTGCGAGGACCCCTGAGCCTCGTCCTCGCCGCTGCCAGTCTCGTCTGAGGTCGGGTCCTGCAGCACTTGAGCGACATACGTCTGCTGTGGAAGAAAAAAAATGACAAGAGAGCATGAGTTCAGGGTATAACAGTTCAGTTCAGATATATCTGAGAGAATACACAAGAGACTGCTCATGCAAAAGCTTTATGAACAGATATAATTTTGTCATAATTCACTGAAAGTGCTGTTTGGCTGTGGCATATAGAACCAGTGCCATCTGGCATCAATGACATATATTTGGTGTGATGCACCTACATGTGACATTTTTTTAAATGAATGCAAGAGCTAAAGGAGATTTGGGAGTTCAGGCATTGGTAAAAATGTGCAGTGTTCCTCTCACACACGGTAAATCCTATTGTTGGAATTACTGAAAAATCTTTCCAACGTATCTTCCAAGAATATTCCAGGTTCAATACAAGTTAAGCTCAATCGACAGCATTTGTGGCATAATACTGATTACCCCAAAAATGTATTTCGACTCGTCTCTCCTTTTCCTTAAAAAAGCAAAAATCTGGGTTACAGTGAGGCTCTTATAATGGAAGTGAATGGGGGCCAATCCAAAATGTTAAAATACTCACTTTTTTACTTACTAACCTTTTCTGTGTAATGTTACATACATGTAATTGCCAACATACCCTAAAGTGACTATAATAATGACAATTGAAACAACTTTACAGCTCAAATAATACATGAGTTTCAACAGAAGAATTAATGTAAATCCTTTTATTAAATTATCAGCTTCACATTTCTGCCTTTAAACCCTCTAAAAATTGGCCCCATTCACTTCCACAATAAGTGCCTCACTGCAACCTTGACCTTTCTTTCTCTCTCTCTTTTTTTTTTAAGAAAGTTTTTTGTGGTAATCAACATTATGCCACAAATGCTGTCGATTGAGCTTAACTTGAATTTAAACCGGAATATTCCTTTACTTAAACATTACTTAAAATGTCAAGTTTTGGGCACATTCCTCAAATATTTATGTTCTTTGAACTTATGATTTTAAGAGTTTATAACTCAAACTACTGAGAACTAAAATGAGGCTATATGGGGAATACCTGTAATGCTTTACGCTTGAAAATATTTATTTGTGTTTCCTTGGTCAAAGGGAACATATGGGGCATTTAAAGGGGTCATGACATGAGGAATCAAATTTCCCTTGATCTTTTGACATATAAGAGGTCATTGTACTATAAAAACATACGGTAAGTTTCAGAACTCAAAACTTCCCCCTTAATAGAAAAAGAGAATTTATATAAACCAAGCTGGAAAAAAATGTCTCGTTTGGAATTCGTGGAAATTGTGACATCACAAGGACCAAATACATCTGCATATGCAACGCCTATTTTTTCGTCATTGCACACTTGGCCCTAACAGAGTCAGTCACACAGTTGAAGTGGAGATTCATCATAAATGGACTTCTTCATGTGCCTGTCTGGATTTAAATGCTTTTCTACATAAACATGTACTGACAGACGTCTTTGACCACTTGGTACATATCCGGGCCGCTTTTAAAAGATGCAGTGTCAAGTTACAACTCTGAAGAGAAGCTTTCTGTCATTCAGATGAGAACGAACGCATCATGGATGCGTTCTTTCGCCCATCTGTGCTATTTTTAGTGTTGGTGTATGCAAACATGAAGGAATGATACTGGAAACTGGATGTGGAAGTGTCTTCAGAGTATTTTAGAGGGGATTGTATGCTCGGCTCATACCAATACAATTCAATCTTTGCAATGGAACAGTTATTGCAGGATGGGGCAGTTAAAACACTTAAACGTGATCGCAAATACCATGAGTAAGCGGATGAATTCATGACTATTTCATATGTCATGACTGTGTGATAGTTTAAGGTGTTGACATCCTGTTTACACCGT
This sequence comes from Moxostoma hubbsi, assembly GCA_032164185.1. Classification (NCBI taxonomy): domain Eukaryota; kingdom Metazoa; phylum Chordata; class Actinopteri; order Cypriniformes; family Catostomidae; genus Moxostoma; species Moxostoma hubbsi. The sequence goes on from JAVLUX010000034.1 coordinate 2,710,137, forward strand.
TAATGCGACGCAACGGTTTGAGGCTGTCATCAACACAAACTTTCTAAACGGTTTATTTGTGGTTTTAGCAGTAGTAGCGCCAGTAGTAGCATCCATGATAGACAGCACCATTGATTGTAATGGGTTCTACTGCTTTTGATGTGACACGACTCTTGCGTCCGGTGTAGAAAGGGCGCGAGTATTATCAGTTGTGCATGAGATGAACAGTGTGATACATGCGGATGCAAAGTTCTGGATGTGCGTTCTGTGTAAACCGTGACATTTAGTTTATAATGTTGCGGAGCTGGTTCATTCTCTTCCGATTGGGTTTAACAAATGGCTGATGGTTGAAGGGCTGCACGATGTTAGCCAATCAGAACAGTGGTCGTTTACGCTGAAGTTTTAAGGAGGCGCTTAGGCCAAAACCGAGCGTTTTAGACAGAGGGCCAATAACAGTGTGGAAAATGACGTTTTAATGCAAACCCCCCCCCCCCAAAACCTTTATCAGTGGACCTCAGGGAATAAAGAGAGCATTTCATGACCTCTTTAAATAGTTGCTATTAAGAATTCATCGAGTTTTCTTTTTTATAACAGCTCTTTTGTGGTATTTTTATGCTGTTTGTTGCAAATCGTTTGATGTCACCATTAGGGTGACCGGTGTCCTCTTTGGTCAAGTTGGACCCCGTTTACACTATCTCAGTTCTCATGTGCATGTGCAACTGTAGTACAGGTGTCTATGCGTTTCTGTGAAGAAATACGTTTATTTAATGATTTATTTAATGATATTTAAGCTGTGTAATTGTATGACCTAAATTTGATTCCATTAAATGTAAATGATTGAGTTGAAACAACAACATTTAAACTACAATTCTGAGTTGTCTACTTGCATCTATTTACTTTAACTTCAATAGTTAAGTTCATTCTATATGATCAAGATAAGTGAGATTAATTACATACGTTTTGGAGACGGCATTACACAATTCAATTGAGGGAATTTATTTAATCAATTGAGTAAAGTCAACTTAGTGCTTTAAGTGTATTGTATGTGTTTAGAAGACTTGAAATCTAGCACATGAGATTTATGGACAACTTTCTTTGGCACTTGTATGGCATTTTTGTTCTTCGTTGGAGTCTCTGGTCATTATAAGGAGTATATACATTCTTAGAAATGTTTCCTTTTGAAATAAATGGGAACTTACCATAGACTTTACAGGGGCTGGTGGTCTTCCGTTGTCCACACCATCCATGTCGATCTGTGCAGAACACCAGAACAACAATACACTGAGACAATTCTGGTTTTAATGCATTGTTATAATTCTGGGCTAGACTGTATATAAAAGCCAATTCAGGCAGATATGCACAATTCTGACCTTGTAATTGTGTGCGCTGAGGTATTTGAAATGACCAAAGACGACATGGGAGAGGCAGACGATGATGGTGATGACCAGAACCACAAAGGTAAACATCGATGTCGACGCAAAAAAACCTGACAGGGTGAGAGAGAGCAGGTGAGGAAGTTCTCATTAAAGAAATGACAATAATCTAAATCCAATTAACTACTTCGATTATTTGATTGGAGAGTAACAAAAGCTCTGTTCCAAACTCTAGTGAGCTGCCTTGATGTCTATTATAAACATTTTTATTTGTCATTTGATAGTCACAGAAAATGAAACTGTAATATGTATAATGTCTTAAGAGTCATCACTGTGTAGTTTGATCAAATAAGATTGTGAATAGTGTTTAAAAATAAGTCATGAAATAATCATTGTATTTATAGCCCCAGTGAGATGAAGGCGACTGTGGCAAGGAACACAAAACTCCAGAAGATGTTGATTAATGGATGTTAAATCCCTATGCATGTACGTGTATGCATGCTCTCTTCTCCGTTTCCCTCTCTTTTTCCCTCTGCTGTTTATTGGTTATCTGGCCTGCCAATCTTAACTACCCCTGATGACATCATCTCCACTCTCCACCAATGGATGGCCCTTCCTACCCTTTAAAAGCTGTTTGAATCCATGCGTTTGGCGCTTTTTCGTTTGATGACAGCTTTGCTTGTTAGCTTCTGCTTTTGTGTATTGTCCCTGGTTCTTTGCGACCCTGTACATTCATTTTGTATACTGACAAAGTCACTCAGTACCCATTCGTTGTTTATGTGACTTTTCATCAGTGTTATTTATATAACTCGCTGCTCATCTAACCAGAGTGGAAAAGTGGACAGGTAAGACATCACGTGACATACACCTTGCACCACGCAGACTGTTATTTGTATTAGACACCTTAGATTAGGAGTGAGTGCCAACCCCTGTACTTTTGGACACTTAGACAACACTAGGGGTCGTAACAGGAGAAAAAACCTTGGGAGAAACCAGACTCACTGTGGGGGCCAGTTCCCCTCTGGCTAACATCATGAACATAATGCCAATATTACTCATGTATAGTGCAAGTCATGGTTTCAAATGATTAAACTAAGTAAGTGTTAAGGGTCAGTGTTTATACAAAAATTTTGTATGATTTGTAAGATTAATGACTAATGTCTTGAAGTTCATCCTGGATTAACTGCAGAAGTTCACATAGATACAATTGTCATTGTGAATTGGCTGATGAAGGGTTATGTTGACAAATAATTGAAAGACTATTTATTCCATTTTAAAAGTGAGATCAGTGACATGCATCGCAGTTCAACTGGCCGGTAATTTCGGTGAGGTCTATCCTAAATCCAAGGTTCAGGCAATGGCATATGAAGTATCCCATGTATCCCATGGACCATCCCATGTCTTAAGGTTGGAGTTGCATCAGTTCATCCTCTGAAGTCTATAGTAATAGACTGAAGTGATGTTTGGCTGGCACCAGCTGCTATTAGTCGTCATCACTTAATACATTTTAATAATCATTAGTAGATGCCAGGTGAACAAGTACACTGTCAATTTTATTGCAACTGCTCATAGAGCCAAGCAGGACTCAAATCAAATATCACTTGAAAGTGAAAGTCCATCTTCAACCTGAGAACAAGTACCATTCTTCACCGCAATGGCAACCCCAAAACTCAAGAATAACAAACACTCTTTTTAAATGCCAATTTAACAGAACATTAAACATGACCAAATCTCCTCATATACTTACTCAAAAATGCAGAAAATAACACTTAAGCCACGGGCTTAACCACTATTCAGTCCCATGCAAAGCATGCAAGGAAATGAAAATCCCCTGCCCAGCTTCATTAATGCTACATTATCACCACAAAGAGTATTCATGTAGTCCCAGCTCAAATGGATTAAGTAAACTTCCATTTTACAAATTGAAATCGAAATACCGCAATTAAATCAAGTGACAAAATGGTCTAGAATTGTGTTGCTTTAGTTTATTTTAATTAAAGTGTAAGTATGCAATTTCTGCACCACTAGCACCACCAAACAGCACTGGAAAAATAAACACTGTTTTATAAACAGTTTTCTGAATATCACCCCCCCGTCTCAAACTCACGACATTGGTAGAGTCAATGTTACCGTCTCTCCTGAAACGGGTCACTCAAAACAAACAGAAATTACCATAGCGCTACAGAGACCGTGTTTACAGTTTTCAAGAAAATTAACATACAAATGGCTTACTTATGGGTGTCTCTGCATATTAAACTAGCTTACATGAACAAAGTATTTTAACTAGGGCTGTCAATCGATTACAACTTTAACATTTCAGATGATTACTCGAATTAATCGCAATTAATCTCATACAATCATTATTTGCTTAGAAAGACCCCCAAATAAAGATCATTTATTTATATAATGCAGAATAATTAAAAAAAATTATAATATATAATTCGTAGGGCCTAAAATAAATATATTATATGGATTGAAATTCAGTTAGAAATAAATTGCGTTATTGTGGCAGATGAACAAAGCATTGATTAGACAATATAAAAAGTGGCTTAAGAACTCAGTCAATTGTTTGTTTTATTCTCATATCACTGAACAGGTCTACAGTTGACGGCAATCTATTTTGCATTGAGTTCGTTAATATGTCCAGTTCTCACAGTGCGCATTCTTGAGTTTGTGTTATTTTTAATTGTCACTCTATGTACATGCTGAGACGCAGTGGCGGATTTAGGCATGGGCGATATGGGCATCTTGTGATTATAAATGGAACACCCCCAAAGTGCCGCCCACCCCGCCCCCTGGTCAACGACTTTGGAGGCGTTCTCATTTAGAATCGCGTAAAGGTCAACGACTTTGGAGGCGTTCTCATTTAGAATCGCGTAAAGATCAACGACTTTGGGGGCGTTCTCATTTAGAATCGCGTAAAGGTCAACGACTTTGGGGGCGTTCTCATTTAGAATCGCGTAATGGTCAACGACTTTGGGGGCGTTCTCATTTAGAATCGCGTAAAGGTCAACGACTTTGGGGGCGTGTTGAAGCAGGTTTTGCCCAGGGCACCAAACAAGCTAGAACCGCTACTGCGGAGATGGACACATTTGGAGGTTTGTTGAGGTGCACTGCCACCTATTGATGGCAGAAAAATCTGTACTTTATTACGGAATTTACATACGTGTAAGTGGACATGATTAATTGCATAAAAAAATTGTACGCCTTATTTTATAAATAATCACACTACATGAATGCGTTAAATCAACAGCCCTAATTTTAACACCGAAAAAGTTACATACTACAACTGTGGTGGTGGCGTAGTGGCTAGAGCACAGGGCTGCTAATCAGAAGGTTGCTGTTCGATCCCCACAGCTACCACCATTGTGCCCTTGAGCAAGGCACTTAACTCCAGGTTGCTCCGGGGGGGATTGTCCCTATAATAAGTGCACTGTAAGTCGCTTTGGATAAAAGCATCTGCCAAATGCATGAATGTACTTTCCAACTGAACTTTCTAGTGGAAAATTAAATGAGAAATTCTCTATAGTGTACTTTTGATACAATATTTCAATTGGATAATTATATTGTTATGATTGTCAATTACCTCTATCGGACATGTTCATTGCAAGCCATTCTGAGATTGTCTTATCTGTGAAGGATTCATGCACTGCTGCTTTAGAATTTGGCCAAAACAAGGTATTACATAATTCAGAGCAATTTTGCCACCTACTGTCTGGAACAGGCTCCGTTTTGGGGTGTGCTGTCTTTTGTGCCTAAAAATACTCTCCAGGTAGGCATCTCACTAGAGTTTATAACATAACCACTATTCGTTGGTGTCTTACTTGTGCGGACAGTGGAGAAAAACAGCAGCCAGAAGAGGCAGAGGATCGGCGCTGCCACCACCTGGTTAACAGCTCCCGAGTGAATCTTTTTATCCAGTTTAGAGGGCAGGTAGGCATAATACATGTTATACCGGTCCACCAGGTGCTTGAGCAGCATGTACATCAGACCTGCAGACAACATTCACAATGGACAATTTATTATTTACTACTTATAAACACACCATCATTTTCTATTTAACCTTTAGTCCTGATTATGAGTCGCTCACCAAATGGTACAATAATAGGACAGGTGATGCTGTACGTCATGACCACAGTGAAGACATTCATCATCCAAGCATAAGCAGCTCCAAACTGAAACTCATACGCTTGATGCTGTAAGGCAAATCAGCCACATACTGATCACAATTACAAAAATCAGACTTTTTACAAATACATTTGCATATCTGATAAGGTCGTATATGGCAAGTATGGCTGAAATGACTATTATAATTAAAACAGACCTTCTTCACATTGCGCCTCTCCGCGGCTGAGCGTGCCAAACACAGGCGGATCATATACATGAGAAAATACGGTATGCGTAACAAGTCCATGGCGTTACCGATAAAGGCAGAGGCAATGACATAATTCACAAAGAATGCTCCATTATCTGGCAGGAACACACACCTAACGGAGACAAAATGAAGTATGCATTCATAAAAATGGCAACTACAAGGGTCCATAAACCATATCTTTTGTAAAACCTTTCAACAAAGCATCATGATCTTAATGTAGTTAATGAACGGTCTCTGAATGACTGGATCTCAGTGCTGGTAGATCTCTCATAGACTTACTCAAATCGTACTTTTGCCTCGTCAAGGAATTTCTTGTCAAAGAGCCAGCGGAAGAAAAGGTCCAAACTGCACAAAGGGAAAAAGCAATGTGGAACGTTTAGCACAAATGGAGACGGCTCAATCCAACAGCCATCTGAAAACGGGACAGTTATATTTTTTGTAGCCCCTGTAGTACAAATTCAAAAGGCCAGGCAAGAGAATATACCTGCTCAGTCCCAGGGATGGCAGCAGCAAAACCATAAAAATTAGGAAGGTGTAGCATTTGTGCATGGTGGTTCTGTTCTCTCCAGATCTGAAGGGCAAAGATCACATACAATCTAATTTTAGTTAATCCAAATCTATAAAACTGTCATTTACTCACCCTAATGATCTCTATGGCTTTCTTGAATGGAACAAAAGTTCTGGAGAATGTCCAAAAAGGACAAAAAAATACCATAAAAGTAGTCCATATGACTCGTGCACTATTTTCCAAGTCTGCAATAGCAATTCAATAGCTTTATGTGATAAGCAAACACAAATTTAAGTTGTTATTCACTGAAAATCTTGCCTTCTGACGCAGTTCTCAAATCTCATTTATGCATGTGCATACTCAAAGATGACGCCTCAAGATGTGACACCAGGGACTTCAATCAAACGCTTGAGTATGCAAAAGACTGCTTCGAGAAGTAAAAATCCCATTATTATAGGAGAATTGATTATTAATAATAACTTTTACACCTTTAAAGAAAGACCTACTGTCAGCTCCGAGGCTGTTAATCAATGTCATACGCATCTGTTGAAGCTATTAGTCCATGTTATTTCTAGGGGTGATACACAAGATTCACAAGCTCTTGATTCAATTAGATTTTGTTTTTGATCCTGTATTGATTCATATGGGTATATTTCAGTTATAATGTATATTTTGCTTGCATATGAAAGAATTCTCTCCTAGGGGACCTTTCAACTAGGTAAATTACACAAATATTAATTTGACATTAATATTTTGGCCACATGTTAGCTTATCTAACATGTTAGTTATCAATAAATATGATATACTGTATATTGCAAATATTCAGTGTTAATCTCAAGGAAATCACTGAAGCAAGCATACACAGGTTTTTTTTTATATTTCGTCAATGATAATGAAGACGGAACAAAAAAGGCACAAAAAGGCGACTCAAATGGCCTTTTTCCTTCATACGTGCAATTCATGATTAGAATTAATGTTTATGTTTTGTTGTTTATGATGAACAAATGACTGTAAAGAACAGAGGATATTAAAATACATTATTCAATGACAAATGGATTGCGTGGATCTTGTCTTTGGACACACATTATAAGAAATGAGCCAAATCAACCATCAACACATAGTGAATGTTGAAGTTCTTCGCCAATATACAACTTCAATCACTGGCAAGCGAAATCTGAACATTTACCAACCAGTGCTTAAATCACAGACAGAGGGTTGTACATGTAAGTGAAAGATCACTCTTGGGATTCAAATTAAGATTGCAATGCATCAGAAAATCGATATATTTAAACAGCCCTACTGTATGAAGAATTCAGGTCAAAAATATGTAAACAATAGCAGATTTTAACCAGGTACCGTGTCCAGTGGGCCTCAAAGAAGGCAGAGTAGTAGACAATGGTGGGTAGCAGAGCTGAGAAGCACCATAAGAGCAGGGTTGGGAAGAACTGGGTAACGATGGGGTTCTGGAGGCACAGACACAGAGGAACGGACAGAGGGATCAAGACAAAATGCATTTAACTGTATTGTTCCAAAATGCTGCTCTTCAGAAGAGTCAATCTGGTTGAGTGCTTACGTTCAGGTACTCCACAGGTTTGGTGACGTTGAACTTGTCCATAGTGGAGATGATAATGGCTGGGGTTGTAAGGAAAAAGAGCAGGAGGAAGAGAAGGCAGTTGATGACAAAGCAGCGGAGCCACCAGTTGAGGCCGCCAATGGACAAATGCTCCCTGTGTAGAACAAGAGGACATTAGAGGGATTGCTCCATATTAAACACAATTTAAAATTAATTTAAGCTCTATGGACAGCATCTATGACCTCATTACCACACTTTTTTTTTCATCTTTCTTTTAAATTGTAAAAACAAACAGAATTCATGTTTACTGTAATGCAGACCAAAGCCCAAAGTATACTTTGGTCAGATGTTGGATTTTTCTAACCGCGTGTCTTATTTGCACTAATTAGTGGGTTCACAAGGGGGCCACATTAACATTTGAGCCGTTGCTGCCAAGAAGTGGTGCTAGAAGATGATGTAATCACTGGTAAACAACAAGAGACGAAGGTATAAACAACAACAATTGATGTGCAAGTCAAGAGCTAGAACTGAACTAGTATTAAACCCAGAACTTTCCATTAAAGTGTGAGGAGGTCTGGAGACACCTGCATTTATATAACTTGAGTCTGAAGGAATATCAAGACATCTTTATGGGTCTAAACTCCAGAAAAGAAATAGTCCGGTGTCTCATAGCAGCCGTAGTGTGCATGCACCAACCACCTGTAAATGCGCACACCATCAAATGGAGAATACTTTGACAGGCTCGCATTGGCCTGTATGCAGACGCGAGCGTTCATGTCAAAATGGAAGTATACTTTGGGATTAAGACATTCTGGAGGGTTTTTAAGCAGAAATGTGCAGCTCGTATTTTTGTTAAAGTGATTATATTAATTTCTCTGTGGAAAAATAAATGTCATTTGAGCTGTAAACTTGGCTTTATATAGACTTTTCTACACAGATTAACTTTTAGTCATGTGTAACATAATTCCTATTGGTGGAGTTTGTTCATGGAAACAGTCCCTCCCTGGTTTTCTTGCACATCATGTGAAAGTTACTGGACTTACCGGGTTTACATAGTCGTGAGATGAGTTGAAAGATTTGCTATAACTTTGCACAAATGAAACGGTCAGCATGTGATTTTATCACAAGTTTATAAGTATTGTGACCCTACTTTTGTATTTAAGTCCAGTTCGCTTGTCTAGCCCCATAGACTTCTATTGTAATTGTGCATTATTATAGCGATTTTCCTTTGTGTAAATACAATTCTTGATTGTGAGAATAAACATTATGCCATAAATGCTGTCGATAGAACTGAACTAGTATTAAACCCAGAACTTTCCATTCAAGTATGGGTCACTGTGACTGTCAGTCAATGAAACATATCTGAGAAAAGTGCTTTACGAGATTTACCAGTAGACGTTCTGTGGGTCTGGAGCATATGTGACGGTCCAGTTATACGTGTCGAGGATGCTGGTGAATGGAGAGCACTTTGGCTCTCTTCGACAGTGACAGCCGTGACACTGACATGCGTTAAAGTCCTTCAGAATACTGTTAAGGAAAAGCAACACTGATATTACTAAAAAGTACTCTGGAATTACCATGGTACAGTGATGGTATCAGATGGTCATTTTTTTGGTGCTTCGACATATAGCATGATGCTGAATTGCATATACCGTGGTATTTACATTGTGCTCCAAGGTACAGACCTTTCAAGAATATCACTGAACTACAATGGCAGATGTCCATATACACCATGGTACTTTTTGTTTACTTTTTTGGTTAAGTGATGAACACCATGGTAATACTGTAGTTTGTTTTGGTACAATTGTGGACAATACATTTCTACGGTCATGACTACTAGATAAGAATTTATGAAACCCATTAAAATTAAAAGCAATTTGTGAATCTTTTTAATTTGCAAATTAAAAAAACGATTAGTTCACAAATCACTTTGGCTCGTTTACTAGATGCAAGAACAGTCTGAGGCCTACGAAATATCTAAGAAGCAAAACTAAAAAAAGTTAGAAACTACTATAGACATTTCCATGAAGTTTAAGATCGTCTTCATTTCCATGAATTATCCAGGGCTTGAAACTCCTTAATAAATCCAGGTTTTCTGTGACACAAACATAACAAAAAGTCTTTTTGACTTACAGCGCTGTCATTGCTTCATTCTGAAAGGTCACAAACGCCATTCCCAGAGGTTTAGTGTTGACTACCTCTCTTTCTTTTCTGTATTCTTCCTTCAGTTTGGACTCAAGTTTAGTGTAGTAGTTTACTGCATCTTCCTGCAGAGACCAATAAAATCATTAGAATCAGTCATGCATTATTTGAAATATGATATCAAAATAGGGGTTTTGTGGCTATTAGTCCATGTCTGTTTGCTTTGTTTGCCTCTATATGCTAGAGTACAAAATGTCAACTCGACAAACTTTCAGTAGATATATGTGCATTTAAAATATACAGTCTTTTTCTTCTGGGAATAGGGCATGCAAATTTATGCATACATTTATGTCCAATAAAATGCTGAGCTGTAAACGAAAAGTTATTGGCTGTTTAAAAAAGGAGGAGCCTTTCAATGCATCCCATCAAATTTCAATAGCACATATGTCAATGCAGGCAAGAGAACGGAGCTTGTCAAACTTAACAGGGCTTAAATGAGACACTTTTCAAGTCAAGCACATTATATCCATCATAATATAAGAGCTTGTCTAAGCAAAATCTAAAGAATGAAAATGTTTGTGTCAACTTTCCCTTTAATGCTTTGGACACATGCAAGTTAGCAGTTTGTTTTTTTATTACAGTCATTTTCCAGCAGGGGGAGTGTGTGTTACAGAAGAACAGCTCTTGGGACAATGAGAAAGGAGTTTATTTAATGAGGTGGTTTGGGAGCACTGCTGCTGTTCACCGTGTCTTACAGCATCCCTGAGCAATACAGCAATAAACTTAACAGAGCAGAGCTGCAGGCAGCATGCTAGACATGCGATAAGACAAACTGACTGTGTCTGCAGGGAATGTCGGATGATGAAATGTTGTGCATTTAAAGTATGACGATTTACGTATTCATAAATATGACCCTAAAACACATGACGACTCGTACTAATTTGGCGATTGTGTTTGAATCTGGGTTGTGTGTCTATATTAAATGTATTTTATATATATGTATATATATATATATATATATATTTTAATATACATTTATATATCATATATGATATACTGTGTATTATTATAAATAGTAATAGTCATTTTTCATGTTAATAATATCCTGACTATACATTGAGATCAGTTGAATGCCACTTTGGTGTATAAAAGTGCCAGACGGGCTGGTTTGAGTGCTGAGATCTTCACGCACAACAGTCTCTAGAATTTACTCAGAATGGTGCCAAAAACAAAAAACATCCAGTGAGCGGCAGTTCTGCGGATGGAAACACCTTGTTGATGAGAGAGGTCAACAGAGAATGACTAGACTGGTTCGAACTGACAAAGTCTACAGTAACTCAGATAACTGCTCTGTATAATTGTGATGAGAAGAATATCATCTCTGAATGCTGATCTGAGATGAGGGTTGGCGCTGTTTTGGCGGCATGAAGGGGACATTCACAAGGCAGGCGGTGTTAATGTTGTGGCTGATTGGTGTATATATACAGTTGAATTCAGAAGTTTACATACACTTAGGTTGAAGTAATTAAACATTTTTTTTATCCACTCCACAGATTTAATATTAGTAAACTATAGTTTTGGCAAGTCATTTAGGACATCTACTTTGTGCATGACACAACTAATGTTTCCAACAATTGTTTACAGACAGATTGTTTCACTTTTAATTGACTATATCACAATTCCAGTGGACCAGAAGTTTACATACAACAAGTTGACTGTGCCTTTAAGCAGCTTGGAAAATTCCAGAAAATGATGTCAAGCCTTTAGACAATTAGCTTCTGAAAGGAGGTGTCCTGAATTGGAGATGTACCTGCGGATGTATTTTAAGGCCTACCTTCAAACTCAGTGCCTCTTTGCTTGACATCATGGGAAAGTTAAAAGAAATCAGCCAAGACCTCCACGAGTCTGGTTCATCCTTGGGAGCAATTTCCAAATGCCTGAAGTTACCATGTTAATCTGTACAAACAATAATATGCAAGTATAAACACCATGGGTCCACACACCCATCATACGGCTCAGGAAGGAGATGCATTCTGTCTCCTAGAGATGAATGTAGTTTGGTGCCAAAAGTGCAAATCAATCCCAGAACAACAGCAAAGGACCTTGTGAAGATGCTGGAGGAAACAGGTAGACAAGTATCTATATCCACAGTAAAACGAGTCCTACATCGAAATAACTTGAAAGGCTGCTCAGCAAGGAAGAAGCCACTGCTCCAAAACTGCCATAAAAAAGCCAGACTACAGTTTACAAGTGCACATGTGGACAAAGATCGTACTTTTTGGAGAAATGTCCTCTGGTCTGATGAAACAAAAATGTAACTGTTTGGCCATAATGACCATCGTTATGTTTGGAGGAAAAAGGGTGAGGCAAGCTGAAGAACACCATCCCAACCGTGAAGCATGGGGGTGGCAGCATCATGTTGTGGGGGTGCTTTGCTAAAGGAAGGACTGGTGCACTTCACTCACAAAATAGATGGCATCATTAGGAAGGACATCTCAAGACATCAGCCAGGAAGTTAAAGCTCGGTCACAAATGGGTCCTCCAAATGGACAAGCATAACTCCAAAGTTGTGGTAAAATGGCTTAAGGTCAACAAAGGTATTGGAGTGGCATCACAAAGCCCCGACCTCAATCCAATAGAAAATTTGTGGGCAGAACTGAAAAAGCGTGTGCGAGCAAGGAGGTCTACAAACCTCACTCAGTTACACCAGTTCTGTCTGGAGGAATGGGCCAAAATTCCAGCAACTTATTGTGAGAAGCTTGTGGAAGGATCCCAAAACATTTGACCCAAGTTAAACAATTTAAAGGCAATGCTCCCAAATACTAACAAGTGTATGTAAACTTCTGACCCACTGGGAATGTGATGAAAGAAATAAAAGCTGAAATAAATAATTCTCTCTACTATTATTCTGACATTTCACATTCTTAAAATAAAGTAGCGATCCGAACTGACCTTTTATATCATAATATAAATTTATATATCATATATTATATTTAATAAATGAACTCTTTTTATAGATTATTGTGGAAGACATTCCCAGAATGGTCCAATTCATTCAATATATTATATGATCAATAGATTAGAATTTTTATGTCAATATATATTATTATACATTTTCTGCATTAATTGGTCATAAAATGTGATCTCATCCGTATCAAATTATAAACAAATACAATGTGCTTAAGCGAACAACACACAAACAATAATAATCTTTCATATCTTTATTGAACACATCCCATGAAACATTTACAGTCCTGTGGAAAAAAGTGAACCCTTGGATTTAATAACTGGTCGATCCTCCTTTTGCAGCAATAACCTCAACCAAGCATTTCTGATAGCTGCAGATTAGACCTCCATATCGTCTGGAAGGAATTTTGGACTATTCTCCCTTTCAGAACTGCTTCAGCTCAGCCATAATCTTAGGATGTCTGGTGTGAACAGCTCTCTTGAAGTCATTCCACAGCATCTCTATTGGGTTAAGGTCTGTGCTCTGGCTCAAACGGTGGATTTTCTTTTTTTTAAGCCATTCTGTAGTGGATTTACTTCAATGTTTAGGGTCATTGTACTGCTGCATCACCCAACTTCTACTGAGCTTCAGCTGGCGCACGGTCACCCTGGCATTATCCTGTAGGATATCATGATAAACTCCCCCAAATTATGATGCTCCCTCCACTGTACTTCACCGCGGGGATGATGTTCGTAGTGCTGCATGCTCTTCCCAAACAATTCAACCTTCATTTCATCGATCCACAAAACCAGTAGCACTGTTGAGTGTCAAGGTGATCTTTGGCAAACTTCAAGTGCAGCAATGTTTTTGTTGGAAAACAGTGGCGTCATTTCATGGTGTCCTGCCATGGACTCCAAGCCTGTTTAATTTTTTCCGTACAGTAGACACATGAACAGAGATGTTAACCAGTTCCAATGATCCTTCAAGTCTTTAGCCGTCATTCTAGGGTTCTTTTTTACCCAACTGAGCATTGAGTGCCCTTTGAGTCATCTTGGCTGGATGTATATGTTTAGGGAGAAAAGCCACAGTACTAAATCATCTCCATTTATAGACAGTTTATCTAACTGTTGAGAGATGAATATCTAAACTCTTCGAGATAACTTTGTAACCCTTTTCCATTTCATGCAAAGCAAAAATTCTTGATAGCAGGTCTTCTGAGATCTCTTTTGCGAGGCATGGTCCACATCAGCAGATACTTCTTATAAAAAGCACTCAAACATTTCGAATTTGCTATTCAAAAGTCAAAGTAGCTCTAACCCACACCTCAAATCTCACTGGATGTCAGGTTTACCAACTCCTGACTCCAATTAGCTTTTGTTGATGGCTTAAGCCTAGGGGTTCACTTACTTTTTCCACAGCACTGTGAATGTTTAATGGAAAGTATTCAATATAGACATGAAAGATTATAATTGTTTGTGAGTTGTTATCTTAAGAATCATCGTGATTGTCTATACGTGTGACTTAAATGCAGATGACCAATTAATTAAGAAATCCAGCCACTGTATGTCTAATCATTTGACGAAAAAAATGTTTTTACTTCAGAAATAGATAAGCATAGTTAGTCTAAAGTAAAGTAAATCAATTGAATTATTCACATTTCTAGTTGAAATTCTATGAATGAAAAGTCATATTCTTGTCATTCCAAATGAAATGCCACTAAATCATCATCCAAATTCGTAAATTAAAAAATGTCTGAATTTTTCCCCAACACTGGTGTGCGACTAACCCGCTCACAGCCCTTGATGATACAGCAGCACAAGTGTCCACAGGGTTTGGGGTTAATCATAGTGGGCACATGCTCCTTGGCCATCAGATCCGTGTAGAACTTTTTGCTGCGTTCTGTCTTTTTCCTGTAAGAAAAAGGTCAAGCAGAACACTTAATTGAGCTTGACGTCCAAAGTCCACTTCATAAAAATATTAGTGTACAGTCCTTTGAAGCATTAACATTAAACAGCATTTGCAATCCATTTTACTTCTGTAACCTGACGTATCTTTACGAGTAACAGGATTTTAAATAAGTAAACAAAATGTAGGACAGGACTTAGTTATATACATTGGGAATAGACTGGACCAATGGTGAAAAGTCATCACTATGACAGGTGGTTGGAAGGGAGGGGCTGAAAAATAAAAGGGCTTGGTGACATCAGCCGAAAACGAAAGTCGTCTCAGAGGCGGAGGATTATATTACATTTTGATGAAACATTACATTTACGCGTTTGGAAGACACTTTTTTCCTAAGCAACTGACTGTGCATTCAGGGTTTATATTTGGATCAGTTTGTCAAGTCCCAAACCAGGCAGTGATGCAGCTGCTCAGGATGCTCTCAATAGTCCCTCTATAGAATATAGTGAGGATGGGGGGTGGGAGATGTGCTTTCCTCAGCCTTCGAAGAAAGTAGAGACGCTGCTAGGCTTTCTTGGTAATAGAGCTGGTGTTGAGGGACCAGGTGAGGTTCTCCGCCAGGTGAACACCAAGGAATTTGGTGCTCTTGAAGATCTCTAGAGGAGCCGTCGATGTTCAGCAGAGAGCGTTCACCTTGTGCTCTCCTAAAATCAACAACCATCTCTTTTGTTTTGTCCACATTCAGAGACAGGTTGTTGGCTCTACACCAGTCCGTTAGCCGCTGCACCTCCTCTCTGTATGCTGACTCATCGTTCTTGCTGATGAGACCCACCACGGTCATGTCATTGGTGAACTTGATGATGTGATTCGAGCTGTGCATTGCTGCACAGTCGTGAGTCAGCAGAGTGAACAGCAGTGGACTGAGCACACAGCCCTGGGGGGCCCCAGTGCTTAGTGTGGTGGAGATTAGTGTGGTGGAGATGCTGTTCCCGATCCGGACTGACTGTGGTCTCCCAGTCAGGAAGTCCAGGATCCAGAATTATACTTCAGGCACATTTTAGTTGAAATGTCCATTTTGCTTACATAGGAAAGAAATTGTCTCTCAGCTAATACTTTTAACTATACAGGGGACCTTCTAAATTGGTACGTTACAAAATATACAATTTTACAAATTTAATTTTATGATTTATCATTAGAATTTGTGTCACATTTTAAAAATGTACCATGTATTCCATCAATAAATATAATGTTTTGGAATTGCATATATTATATTGCATACATATGTTTTATGACATATTGTTTACATGCATATTTTGAAATATTTATAAGTATTTACATTGATAATAAAGAATAAGAGCTAAAAAGGTACTGTCTCTTTAAGACTACTGGCGGCAGTTCAGCCAGTCAGCACATATTAACGAGAGAGAACACGCACGATTTCTTTACCGAATCCGTGCAAAGTGTGATTAGAATTAATGTTCTTTTTTTGTTGTTTTTGATCAACAACTGACTACAAAGAACAGAAAGGGTATCAAAATAGAGATTATTCAATGACAAATGTATTGTGTGGATCTCATCTTTGGACACACATTACATGGGACGAGTCAAACCAAACTTTTACTCTCATACATTGAAAGGATCTCGGTGGCAATCTTCGCATAGAGTAAAAGATCGATATCAGTTTTGATCAAATGAAGATTGCAATTAATTGAAAAATCTATATTTTACCCAATTCCTAATTATTATTTGTATTTTAATCCACACATGTAATTTTGGTGGTTCAACATAGCAAATTCCAGTTCTTTTCACGTACACCCGATTGAGAATCAATGAGCTACAGGAACACATTTTTGGGGTTTGGAAGAACAAGCGCATTTATGAAGTGTTCACGATAAGAACAGGAACATGCATTAAGTAAATAAGGTTAAATTTGACTTGAATAAACAGTCGTTTATGGAGACTGAAACTTGTTTTAGCACAGCTTGGTTTGTCAAATCTTTACCTTTCTGAATCCAGGGACATCAGCTTGGCGACATCGTAACAAATTCGAGCATCGAGAACAACACAGTTTTCATATGCTTTCCTGTATTTAAAACAGAAAAGAACACAAGTGAGAAACTGTTTGTGAGAAAGAAGTTTACATAAACCACGTCTAAGCTTTGTTTGCTATAGGATCGGTTAGAAGTCCCATGAGTGAGAGAGTAAAAGCATGTCCTAATTCCCACTTTCTCTTTTAACCTGGCTTTATAAGACAAGGCTGATAGTCTCGCAGGAGCCAGACTTCACAATCGGCATAAAGTCTGGCGCACACTGTAGCTCATTCCGGCCAAAAATGGAGCACTTAGATGGGAAGGGGCCGTCCGACCAACAAAGACAAGCCACAGTATTTTATATTACACTTGGGGGCAGGTAAATCTGAAATCCATTGCATTCCAATAATATGCATGCCACAAAGTGGTATGCCTTTTTATATAATGGTGCAGCAGTCTCTGATAAAGACTCTACACACCGAAGACATTAGTGGAAAATGCAAGTAGACTTTAAGGTTCAATTTTCTGTCTACTC
>JAVLUX010000034.1:2735000-2942500 GCA_032164185.1 Moxostoma hubbsi
CATTTCCAGAGTTGCATTAAAACACTGCATAAGGTCAAAACAAACAAAGCTAAAGGCAGTCTAACGAAATATTAGAGTATGCAACTTTTTTTTTGGCTAGGCAGTGCATGTAAGGGAAAAAGAGTAAAAGACATGGGGTATATTAAGAATGACATTTTAATTTTGCAATCTGCATTATGTGCACAGTTTGCAGATATCTCTGAGTGCATAGAATATATGGATGCCTCCTACATTTGCCAAAACGTGCAGTATACGACCAGAGTACACCGACTGCATGGGATACGGTATTACACAACAGTATAAAAATTGAAATTTTCATTTAATTCAATTGTTAATTTTAACTCATTATATAATTGGACCACCAAAAGAATTTTATGAAAAATTGAATTCGTTTTTTTTTTCTTCCTGAGATTATAACTGGACTTCAATTGCTTATTTTTGACTCATTATTTAATTGAACCACCAAAATAATTTTATAAAACATTTAATACATTTTTATTTCTGAGATTATAATGACTTCAACTGCTCCTTTTTGTCTCATAATTTAATTGGACCAACAATAGAATTTTTGGGAAAATTGGATTAAAAATGGTTTAATTTCTGAGATTAAACCATTCAAGACTTCAATTGCTTCTTTTTGATTCTTTATTCAATTGGACCACCAAGAGAATTTTATGAAAATTTGATACAAATTGATTTAATTTGGGGGGTTTTTGAGATCATAACTGGACTCCAATCGCTCCTTTTTAACTAATTGAATTGGACCACCAAAATCATTTTATGAAAACTGAATTAAAAATGTTTTAAATCAGTTTTTATTTCCAAAATTATAACTGGACTTCAAATTACGTATTTTTGATTCATTATTTACCCAGACCACCATGAAAAATGTTTTCACCAATTTTCATAAAAGTTTTAATCAGTTTATATTTCCAAAGTTATAAGCACCTTTTTGACACATTATTTAATTGGACCAACAATCAACTTAAAAAAAAAATAAAAAATTGGATTAAATAAAGCCAATAATAATAATAATAATAATATTTTTTTAAAGATTATAACTGGACTCCAAATGCTCCTTTTGACTCATTTAATGAGACTGCCGAGAAAATATTATAAGATTTCTAAGGATTTATAATGGAATCCAAATTCTCCTTCTTTGCACTTCAATATACAGTACGTCATTATATACTGCACACCGTTTCACATACCAGTTTAATCAGTCATTGGCCATATACAGAATATCCTTGCAGTATGCTAGCATTCCATTCCGAACATAGCCTCTACATTAATGACTGTGCAATCTACTTACATTGTCTCTTTGGTCAAATTCAACCGAGCTGGACACAGAGGTGAGCCGCTCATATCGGGAGTCAGCAGGCGTTTGCATGGCGGAGGCCACACTGAACACAAACACACATTAATCAAACACACTTCTCACAACATGGCACTGAACCTAATGTATGCGTGTACAGTCACTTAATTGCATGCCAAGCCATTCAACAAGTATTTTAATATCATGATTGTAGCTTGGTGTTATGTAATATGCAGCATTATGGGCATGTTAATGGAACGGTTAACCCTGAAATGAAAATTCTGTCATCATTTACAGACCTTTCTGTCATTTCAAATTGGTATAAATTCATGATAAATGTTTATGCTGCTCTATTACACACAATGAAAGCGAACGGGTTCTGTCGAGTTTCAAAAAGGACATAGAGGCATTATAAAGTAAGTAGAAGTCTTGGAATATGACATTTATGGTGCTGTATTTGGAGCTGGACATAAACCATTCACATTCACTATCATTGCATGAAAAAGAGCAGCTCGGAGGTTCTGCAAAACATCTCTTTTTGTGGACATTATATGGGATTAGGATCAACAGAACAAAATGAACTGATGGCTACTTCAAGGCACTCCGTGCTTGAATAACATGCCAGGCAAGCAGAAAGTGACCGTACACATACATTCAAACAAACACAGAGTTAGCATCAGAGGCAAGTTACACACAGATTGTACATAGGTTGCAGTAGACCTCGAATGGAGCTGAACACACAAAAGTAGGAAGTATATTGAGTTGATTAGAGGCCGTTTGAAAGATAAACATCGTTGAGAAGAGAAAGACTCAGGAAAGAGGTCAAAAGACAAAAAACTACCATTATATAACAGTTGTATGTATGAGTGATTCTCATTGCCCACCAACATTTGGACTGGCTCTATAGGAAATTGGTTCTTAGGGCACTAGATTATAGGACACTTGAAGTTGGCACTCTAGTGAACAATCCTGCTTACATAAAAACGACTAAACCTATGAAACAATTGGATACACATTTCTATGCCACCACAGGATGATTTACCTCTCCCTGTAAGCCTCTTCTCTGTGGGACCAAAAGTGTGCAACGACCCTAGCCAGAAGATGCACTCAAGTAAGTGAAGACATACATATTATTTAAAGGGTGAAGTGTGTCTTTTTCATTGTTAAAATGCTTTTACCCTACCTTTTGGCATGTAGGCCAAAAAATTTGGAGAGGCTTGGAGAGGCTTTTGGACACTTGGAAACGTTTTTAAACATTATGATAAATTATTTTTGTAATGCTACAACCTTTGATTGCTTTGTCGTATCAACACAAAGTTTTCAGTTACATTTAAGTGCTTGTAAACATGGTCAGTGTGGTGCAGTGGATAGTGTGCAGAAATGAGGAACCAAAAGGTACAGGTTCGTACCTACCCTGAGGCGACTTAGAGATGTGGGCTTGATGTGCATGTCATATTCAGCCTAGGTGTTCTTTGTGTCGTGCTTAAGGCTGATTTATACTTCTGCATCGAATCTACATCGTAGGCTGACGTGCACCTTGTCAAAAATGTAACTGCATGTCACGTCGACGCAGACCACAACAGCTGTGATTGGTACACTTGGTAACAAGAGACCGCCCTCCAAGGTTGATAACGATATCTGAGGTAGCATCATATTTTACCAAGATCAGAGGTTTTAAAAGTCTTAAATAGTAAGCACCCCTCTGACTAAATGAACAAGACGGTGCACGTCTTAACCTGTGGAGGTCCACAATTTTCTGAGGTCTTAGAAGTTTTTTTTATTTTCCCATGATGTCAAGCAGAGGCACGAGTTTGAAGGTAGGCCTTAACATACATCCACAGGTACACCTCCAATTGACTCCAATTAGCCAATCAGAAGCTAATTGGCTAATTGTCTAAAGACTTGAAATTATTTTCTGGAATTTTTCCAAGCTGCTTAAAGGCACAGTTAACTTAGTGTATGTAAACTTATGACACACAGGATTTGTGATATAGTCAATTAAAAGTGAAACAATCGGTCTGTAAACAATTGTTGGAAAAATTATGTGTGTCATGTACAAAGTAGTTGTTCCAAACTATAGTTTGCAAATATTAAATCTGTGGAGTGGTTAAAAAATATTTATAATGACTTCAACCTAAGTGTATGTAAACATCTGACTTTTGTACAACTGTATACACACAATAATGTTGTATAGGCCTATACAATAGTCAAGTAACCATTTTGGCTGTGTAAACTTCTGGCTCAGACATGTCATGCTTAACACAATGTTAAGGGGTGGTAGGAATGTTTGAAAATCATTATTTTTGTAAATCCATTTGGTGCCGCTAGTTGTGCAGAAATGACACACTTCACCTTTAAAAGACATAAATGTATAAGACATAATGAGTTTCTCGAGAAAATCCTCAACTGACTCTCTGGGAAAGAAGTAAATGTGAAAGATAAAGACAATAGAAAGAGGTCAAATAATTCATTAGAAAACAGATATACAGTGAGCGAATCCACCGAAGAGAGCACACAGCAGAGGAAACACCAGAGGGTGAATTAAAAAAAGCAGGCATGGAACAAGATGTCCTTGGAAAGACAGCTGAAGTGTAAAAACACCACATACTATTCCTGCTCGTCCAGACGTTGATAGTGCTGACTCCACCTACTAAAGAGAAAATATGATGCATTTGAAAGCTCAACTCTGACGAAAACTAATTTGTCAAATAACTTTCTTCACTTATTTGGAGGAAGTTCTTGCCCTCTGATACCACCACCACATTACGATGTAATGAAGCTGAAACTTCAACTTTAAACAGCTGAAATAATATCTGTTATAGGCAATTCAGTGTCTAATTAGAAATCCAAATATACAGCTTGTTCATTAATGTAGCCTTAACCAGCAAAATAAGTAAAATAATTTGTTAAACACTTTAAATACTTGTCTTTCTTAGCATTGTGCCTATACTACATGGAGAGCTACAGTATATGTTACCATTACTATTCATCTCAATTGCACCATCAGAATTACACAACTTTAACTTTGTTAAACCAGTAGCGATGGTCTGAAATTAGAATTGCAGCTTCTAACAGCTAAAAAGCATAAACATGTGACTTATGCAATATGTTTGATGCCAGAAATATAATCACTGCACACATACACACTCTTGTCATGCACTTACATGCCACTTAAACCAGTTTCCAAATAGCAGAAAGGTGAGGTCAGATTACTAACTGAATCAGACTCACATGCTGAGTGTTTGGGATCTGAAAAAACAATCAATTAACTGAACCCATTACACAGTTCTTACCAAAGCATTCTGCTTACTTGAGGCATTCAATACAAGAAACGTTTCTGTCATGAATCAGCCATTTTTTTCTTCTAACTGGCTAAATCAGAGCTGACTGACTGAAGTATTGAGTGTCCAGTTGCATATATTTAGACTGATGATCACATTAATCTCAGAGAATGTTCCTCAACACAGCAAAGATGAGTGATTGTTTGGGGTTAGATTGGGGCGAGAGCATGCTGTGATAATGCTGGCAGCTGAGGCCGCAGTGTACGAGATTTAAGAAATTGGGATGTAACGTTGCTGTTGTGATACTCCATATGGTGTAATTTAAGTATGTGAAATTCTGATTATTTAGCAAGCAGTTGCCATTAAGAATGTGTGCAAAATCTTGCTAATTTGTAAAGGAAACATTGATTTCGGAGAAACCGTTTGCTCATTTAAGCCAACAAATCAAAAGAAAAAATGTAAACGTCTACAGAAATAATATTTTTAATTTTAAAATATATATATTTTTTTATATTTATACCATTCCCATTACTGTAATAAAAAAATATTATGTAAACATTTTAAATTATAACTGTAACAAAGTACACATCATGGTAGTATTTACTGTACTTCATTTAATTTATGTTGATTTTAATATTTAAATAATAATTTTGCGGTGCATAAGTATAATGCAAAAAATATAGATATTTTAAAAACACATGACATTAGTCTTCGTTTTTAAGGCTGCAATGAAATAATTCTGAAGACTTCAAAACAAAGACAGGAGTATGTGCCATATATATATATATATATATGTGTTATATAAAGTTATTGTGGAGAATATAATTTTTTACCTGTCGGCATCAGAGACCAATGCAAGACGGCCATAATCCCATGCCACCTTCCGTAAAACTGAGAATATACACAGCAGTGCCTAAAGAGCACAGTACAAAGAACAAACACATAACACAATTAAATTCATCTCATACCACACATGCATTCAAAACACATGCACATAAAACCCCATTCACAACATTACAGATGTGTGGCACATACCAAATACAAATTAAGTAAAACTATGAAACATGTTCCTATAAATGGCAAAATGAAGATCTTGGGGGAATCAAAGATTTTAAGAGTACAACCTGATTTTTTTCTATTAGGCCCCATATTATATATATATATATATATATATATATATATATATATATATATATATATATATATATATATATTCAAAATCTACACATTCTGGAAAATGTGTAGATTTGCTTCTTAAAGTCAACAGAAAATGACATTCGCAAGACATATTTTCTAGTAAAACAGGATATTCAATGAGAAAACAAATGTAGGGAAGGACTTGATTTTATCAATTTGGAATATGGAAGTCGCTTTCGATAAAAGCATCTGCCAAATGAATAAATGGAAATTAATTGGATGGTGAAAAGTGGGTGTTTCATATCATAATGGAGTCAGACCTGCCAGATAGCCAAAAAGGAAAGTTGTTTCAGATTTTAATGAAAGATTACAAAGATTACAAAATTCACTTTGAGCTGATTTTGCATTTAAAATTTGCAGTCTCTCTCTTATGGCTAAAAAGACAACGGAAAATACATGACATCACAACATGGCTGAGAAATTGTCCAATCGAATGGTTTCTAGAAAAAAAACACAACCTCCTCTTTAAACTGGCAGTGTGTGTGTTCTAACCAGTGCTGATCATGCCTTCTGCAGAGGCACTTCAAGCGAGAACAACCCATGCTCTTGCGACGCTCCCAACAGAATTGCCAATAACTTAAAAAGTGAGTTCTGAATGACCGTTTTAAGCTTTCAGGCCTCTGAAGCTCTCGCAGTGGAGGGTAATATTTTTTAAAGGAAATGGAGCATAGGGATGATCACTTCTGAATTTAATGTGTAAACTGGATGCGAAGGTTTCTGGATTTTTTTCAGATTTTTTTAATGCAGCCATTTTTCTGAGGTATCCTAGCACAAGGCAAGTATTTATGTTTAAGTTTATTGTGAAATAAAACTGAGATCTCGTTATCTTTAACTCACTTGTTTCTCATTCACCTGCATTGGACTTTATTCACTGTGAAGTGCAGCACATGCAGACTATATTTTTATATAATTACACTACAGCCTTTTGCAGTTTGATAAGCACATTTGCCCATAAAGCAAACTGCTTTCCAGAGGTTTCCAGTATTCAGACCCTTTACTACAACACTTGAAATTTAGCTCAGGTGCATCCCATTTCTCTGGATCATATTCGAGATGTTTCTACACTTTGATTGGAGTCCACCTTGTGGCAAATTCAATGGATTGGACATGACTTGGAAAGGCACACACCTCTCTATATATGGTCATACAGCTGAAAATGCATATCAGAGCAAATACCATGGGAGAAACTTGCAGAAGGACAACTATTGCTCCAACACGCCACTGATCTGGGCTTTATGGCAGAGTTGCCAGAGGGAAGACTCTCCTTAGTGCAAGACATGAACGCCTGCTTGGAATTTGCAAAAAAGCAACTAAAGGACTCTCAGACTGTGAGAAACGAGATTCTTTAGTCTGATGAAACGAAGATTGAACTGTTTGGCCTCAATTCCAAGCATCATGTCTGGAGGAAACCAGGCACCACTCTTCGCCTTTGCAATACCATCCCAACGGTGAAGCATGTTGGTGGTAGCATGATGCTGTGGGGATGTTTTTCAGCAGCAGGGACTGGGGGACTGGTCAGGGTTGAAGAAAAGCTGAACGCAGCAAAATACAGAGATGTCCTTAATGAAAACCTTGTCCAGAGCGCTCAGGACCTCAGACTGGGCCGAAGGATCACTTTCCAACAGAACAATGACCCTTAGCACACAGCCAAGACAATGCAAGAGTGGCTTAGGGACCGACAGTCCCCATCCAACCCGAGAGAGCTTGAAAGGATCTGCAGAGAAGAATGGCAGAAAATCCCCAAATTAAGGAGTGCAAAGTTTGTCGCATCATTCCCAAGAAGATTTGAGGATGTAATCACTGCCAAAGGTGCTTCAACTAAGTACAGAATTAAGGGTTTGAATACTTAGGCCAATGAGATATTTCACATTTTTCAAGGCTGCAAAATAACAAAATGTGAAAAAAATAAAGGGTCTGAATAATTTCTGAATGCACTGTATATCAATAATAATTATAATATATTCAAGCAATATCTCACAAGCAAGTGTTTCATCACTACTTTCATTAATCCTGTGATGCTCTAATATGCAGAACTATAGTTGACCGAAAATAAATCAATTAATCAATTAAAAAAAAAAAAACTCTAATTTTGGGTTTTGGATTGTGCTGTAAGGATCAGTATTGAATAATTGAATTTGATAAAAATAATGCTGTATGTTTAAAAGTAATTGTTTGGTTCTCATTTGATTACAATTCTGTGTGTTCATTTGATTAAATAGCTTTTTTTTAATGATTTTTAAAACCTGTAATTCAGAGAAAATAAAAAGGACATTTTTTTTTTTTAACTGATTCCTTGGGGCCCTTGCTTTGTTTGTGGGTCAGCTGAATCATCAGTCAGTTTTCAAGTCAGTGGAATAGCAGTCAGACTCAGGATTCTCAGTTTTCCCGGCTGAACCATAAGAAGCATCAGGGGTAAGTGTATGTGTGTGTGTGTGTGTTTGTGGCTTTGCCAGGCTGTGATGTAAACTAAAGCCTATTGGCTATTTGTAAAAAAGGGACAAACCATTCAAAATGTCCAGCCCCAACGTCATGTTTCAGTAGAAAATGCGTCAACACACCCAAGAAAACGGCACTTGTCAAGGAAGGACTTTAAAATTTTGATTGTTGACTTTAAATGACAAATTTTGACACACAACATCAACTGAAAACTGTAAGCTTCGCTCAACGCACCAAGAAGCACATAAAATCGAGGGCGAGAACGGTGGGCACTCCTCCAAACGGCAGGCCCTGGAGCACAGTACTGCGGATCCGGCCCGTGTAGCACCAGTCCTTGGAGATGTTGGGACTGGAGCAGTTACCCAGGTCTTTGCAGACCTCCGCTTCACCCAACACAGCCATAATGAGCAGAGCTACGACAACCAGCATTCTTAAGACTGCAGCATCCTGAAGCTCCACCTGCAAGACAACAAACAGATTAGAGCATTGAGACAAAGCTACGAAAGGCTCCAAATGACTGCTTGGCATGTGCACACTACCAGCGAAAAATTTGGACACACTGCTTATTCTTTATTATTTATTATTACCATTTTAGAATAAAATGGTGAAGTCAGTAGAACTATAAAATAACACAAATGGAAGGACTGGAATTATGTAGTGACCAAAAGATGTTAGGCGAATCAAAACTATCTCCAAAACCTTCTTATGAACTGGCATATGCCATTTAGTTTTCATTGAGAATTATGTAGCTGAACAGATTGATTGAAGAGTTGACATATCGAGAGATTGAACAGACACATGCCACAAAAACATCAGGTCAATTCTTTCTTCAGAACAACGAGAACAGTTTTGGAAAATATCAGATAAGACAAACCAGTTACATATCAGAGAACAAACCAACACACATGAGCCACAGTTGAACATAAAAAAAATAAATAAATCTACCTTCCATACACCCACACTTCTCAGTGGTGACAAAAGAATGTAAGGTGTGACTTATATAAGCTTTCTAGCAGGTAACTGAAAACTGATCTCCACATTAAAAGATCCGGAGACCACCAACACTCCTTTTTAACACAACACATGCTGTGCTCTGGCCTGCTGCCATTGGCCAACACAAACACATCTATATTCATCCTACAGTGACATCAGCCACGAAACGGCTCGACAATAGACAAAAAGAGGTTAGACAGTTCAAGCCGTCTCTCTACGGCAAAGTGAACCAAATCTACCAAGTACTTACCAAGGGAACACAATGTAAACTTCTGAACAAGTGTTGTGTACTTCAAAGCTTTGAATAATGTATAATTGGCTTGATGAAATGGAGAGGACCTAATTAATTAGTGGTGTTTGTTAAGGCATGTATCAGTGCTTCTATTGCTCATATGTAGCACCTTTTTAAGCTTACTGACTCCAGAAGTGTTTTTCCCCATACATTGTTTTCATGGGGATATCAAAAAACCGTTTTAGGCCATGATCCAAACCAACCAACTCCGAGGTGAATCACAATATTACAAACTCTGATATAAAGAAAAAAAAATTGAAAATCAGACAAAAAGACAAAGGAGAAAAACTGTATTTAACACATTTCACAAATGGGCAAGCGTAAGGATCTGAGCGACTTTGACAAGGGCCAAATTGTGATGGCTAGACGACTGGGTCAGAGCGTCTCCAAAACGGCAGGTCTTGTGAGGTGTTTCCGGTATGCAGTGGTTAGTACCAACAATCATGCCATGGTCCAAATCACTGAATCACAGTTTTTTCCCCATTCTGATGGTTGATGTGAACTGACCCATATACGCATGATTTTATGCACTGCACTGCTGCCACACGATTGGCTGATTAGATTATCACATGGATGATTGTTGGTGACAGATGGGCTGGTTTGAGTATTTCTGTAACTGCTGATCTCCTGGGATTTTCACACACAACAGTCTCTTGAATTTACTCCGAATGGTGCCAAAAACAATAAAACATCCAGCGAGCGGCAGTTCTGTGGATGGAAATGCCTTGTTGATGAGAGAGGTCAACAGAGAATCGCCAGACTTGTTCCAACTGACAAAGGCTACAATAACTCAGATAACCACTCTGTACAATTGTAATGAGACGAATAGCATCTCTGAGATGCGACTGGCGCTCTTTTAGCAGCACGAGAGGGACCTACATAATATTAGGCAGGTGGTTTTAATGTTGTGGCTGATCGGTATACGTTTCATTTGAACAGGTGTTGCTTATATGCGTTTTCAAAAAATAAACAGAAAAAAATATCATATTCCATTATTTAGAGGAGATTATCTTTCAAGCACACCCACAAGGTATGATGCATAGATCATTAGATAATCCACACGAAGCACAATGCTATATATGGCCACCTTACTGAACGCGTTTTCTTTAGAAAAGCAGGGATGAGTCAAAAGTATTTTCTGTGGTAATCAACATTATGCCACAAACACTGTTCTACCACCTGAGCCACAGCCGCCCCAATTAAATATTTTTTTTTAACTTGTAGTAAACCTGAAACATTCTGTGACAATAAATATATATGAATTCATATTAGATCTCTGAGCAGTCCTGTTTTTTTGTGTGAAAATGCCTGCTTTCACTTCAATCTCAAAAGTTTGAAAAACAAAACAAGAAAAAAACCTTTGAATCTTTGCTTTGCAAACTGTTCTATCATCTTCACTCTTCTCATGTTCTTACTTTTGTCCCATGATTGATATACAGCAATGATGTTCAGCCGTCTCTATCATGAGTGAATTGTTGTGCTTGACCCCCTCCCGTCCTCCCCAATGGAACAATTATTCCATTGGTCATTTTAAGTTGTTTGCAATAATCATATACTGCACAAATAACTCAAGGAATCTGCTCAAGCAGATTGTCTAGTGTGGAATAATGTCAGAATCAAGGTTATGGTATAACTGTGACAGCAGGGCTCTGACTTTCACAAAATGGAAAGTAAATATAGCTTATATGGGTGTTGAGGGAGAAAGTTCCATGCTAGGTTGTGTAACAAACTGCAGCAAAACAGATGAAGGTGAAGTTAGTTATAGGCTAAGCATTTATTCCTTCTTTACACTGTGTCCTAACCAGGCGTGATGGGAACTTGCTTGTCAAATCCACAATGAAAGTGAAAATTCAACAATCACACTAGTGCTGCACGATTTGGACAAAAAGTCATATTAGGATTATTTCAAATATATTGCGATTTGAACTGTGATTACGATGGTAACTTTTTCCACATGTTCAACTGCAAAAAGGCTACTGGGGTTTTCACACTTGAGCCCTCTTAAAAAGAACCAAACTGAGAACTTTTTCAGTTCAACCACAAACAAATAAATATCTAAACAGTGAAACAAAGTCTTCTTCATATCCAAATGTTACCACCTATCGTGTACCTGTTTTTGTCCATTTTGTGACAGGATCTCAGCCCACTAATCATCATCATCATTCGTTTTTTAAACAGTCAACTTGAATATTAGGGATGCTCCAATCAGGATTTTAACATCCGATACCGATCTCCAATTTTCATCTCATCAATCGATGCTGATCATTTAACTTTTTAATCAGCAGCTGTCAAAACTGGTTATATGTAAGCTTTCTGCTCTGCACCACTGTTAACTAAATTTCCCTGTTGGTAAAACCATAGTTGTTGCCTAGTTTTTCTGTCAAAAATAATGTTGGTTGATTGTATAATTCAGTATACACAAAATATAAATGTTACTCTTTATTCTAGGCCTTAAAAAAATAGTAGGCTTATACAAACTATTCTTTAACGTATATAAGATATTCCTAAAGAATGAGGCTTAATGTCAAACTGAATTTGAACTGATAACCCATTGGTGTAATTAAATTTAAAGTGAAAATTTTGGTTAGTTTGACCATTTAATGTAATTATTTGTATTCATTATTTTATTAGATTTAATTTAGTAATGCAATATATTATAGTAACTAAACATTTGATATAGATTTATTATATGCATGTCCCTTCCTTTTCATTGTGTTGGATGTTGGTAATATGAGTTCCGCTTTCACTTGTTTCCGCGGGGAGTGTAATAAGGGTGACACGCTCTCTCGTGAGGTAAACAAATGACAGGAGAATGAAGAGTGCATGTATATGGACTCTGCATGTGCTCAGCAATCATTTAATAAAGATGTTTGAATTATACCCCATCTTGTATTCTGTGTTATTATTATGATACCTGTGCCTTGCAGAGACTGAGATGCTGCTACCGCAGATAATAATAAAAACGCTTACCTCAGGACGCGCCAGTTTAGTGTAAATAAAGCGTTTAGCGCACGTAAGCAAACGGAACCGAACTCGGAGCACTTCTGTCACTCCAAGCATGAGATGGACTTGTGGAGCACAGAACCGCTCTGAAAGCACTGTAACTTAATATAGACTGAACAGAGCCGCGCAAATAAACTTTAAAGGGAGCAGACTATTTATTTAATTAAATCTTCCAGTTTAATAATCGCAAAAGGTTATATCGCGGTTTCGATTTCATTTCGATTAATTGTGCAGCCCTAAATCACACCCACTCATAACATTATTGATGATCAATAAAATATTAAAATTAGGGATGAACCGATATGAAAATATTTGGCCAATACAGATTTTAACAAACTATTGACTGATATCGATATTTAGCCACTTGCCTTATTTTGTAATCAGATCACTGTTTTTTGCTTTTAAAAATGTACAAAGTAGTACAAAAGCTTTTCGTTACCTTAAAATAATTTCTATTGAACATGGATTGGATTAGTTGAACACCTAACAGGCCAAAATTTTAAAGAGAGCCACATTAATTTAGGACCTTGGTTTAATGTCCCATCCGATGTCCCCATCACTACACTGGGGCATTAGGACCCACACAGACCACAGGGTGAGCACCCCCTGCTGGCCTCCCTAATACCTCTTTCAGCAGCAAACTAATGGAGCTTTTCCACTGCACGGTACAACTCGACACTGCTCTGCTCGCTTTTTTGGGTGTTTATCACTGTGGATAATACCTGGTACCTGGCTGCACATGGCTACCACCGGACCTACCAACAGTGTAGGGAAAAGTTAAAAAAAAGGGACTACAGAACCATCATGGAAAAGTGGAAGTGGTTCGACCAAATGGACGCTATCTAAACCAGCGAGCAATTGAGGGAGAGTGTCCTGGACACAGCCACGATGGAGGATGGTACATTTTGTTACGTTAACTCTATACTCCGCTTGAACGCTTCACTTTATTTAGTTGACCAGCTACTGGAAGCTTGCATCTAAAACAACCAGGCCAATTTAACTGTTACACATGTGTAAAATCACCATGCAACAACTGCTTTATGCAGCACAATGAGCTAGCAGCTAACAACTAGCGGTTGTGTTATTGTTTTGGTTAGTTTGTGTCGTGTTTAAGATGATGTCACGGCAGTAGAGTCGGCGCAACTATGACGACGATCATCCTATAATCCCACCCACATTGAGGAGGGAATGCATTACTAAACTGCAGTGGAAATGCAAGCTCAGAAAAGTAAAGCGAGTAGAGTTAAGGCGAGTCGAAACGTAACGTGCAGTGGAAAAGTGCCTATAGTTTTCCCCAGGAGGTCTCCAATCCAGGTACTGGCCAGGCTCATCCATGCAGCTATAATGGGCAAACAGGCAAGAGGTGCAGGGTGATATGGCTGCTGGCAATTCCACGGAAATGCCAACCACATCATGGAAATATAACAGGTTAGGGTTAGGGGTTAGGTTAGCTACACACTGCTAGAGGGTGCCGCTTTCTTACACAATGCTGACAAAAGGCCTGACTGGAGCACTGATTGCAGTCTATTTTAAGATTTCAAGGTTAGTAATTGCTCAAGACCATATTGTGATTTCAATCTCAACTCAATCAATTGTGCAGCATTAATAGATTCCATACCAATGTCTAAGAAGACAAAGTTTGCTGGTTTCAAAGCATTTTAGATGGTTTTACCTCATCATTTATAGATAAACGACGCTTTCACAACAGTCACATCAGTAACATTCTACATCCTGAATCTATCATTATTTTTGGATTGTGCATTTGAATTCACAGAGGATTTACAAAGTGTGTTGATAATCAATTATAAATGCACTTATATAGCGCCTTTTTAACCTTAGAGGTTACCAAAGTGCTTTACACTGTGTCCCATTCACACTCACATTCACACACCAATGGTGGCAGAGCTGCCTTGTGGGCCGGGAATCGAACCACCAACCCTGCGATTAGCGGCTGACCCACTCTACCACCTGAGCCACAGCCGCCTCAATTAAATAAATAAAGTTTAACTTGTAGTAAACCTGAAACATTCTTGGTAAGAGTAAATATCTTTTTAAAATCAGTTTTTCATATTGCCTTTAATTTTACTTTAATTTTATAGTAATACTAAAACAGACCCACCTATCTTGCCTTTTAAAGTCAGACTACAATCTCTCAGGGTTTTTGTGGCAGATGGCAGGGACATCCACCCTGCTGCTGTCCTTCTAAACTCAACACTAATTCAGAGTCATGAAAACAACCAATGCATGACATGGCTTGTGACAGCCAAGCTCTAATAAAAGCATCAGGTTACAAATATTCCAAATTATTGAGGCTCAGACAAACACTGACAGCCCTCTTTCTTTACATTCATTAGACCTGTTCCCATGGCAACACACAGATCTTGTGATTTCCTGGCATCGATATAGTCAAAACACATACAGTTGATCTGTGCACCTTATGAGTCCAACAGCCAAGAGCCTGAAAATATACATCAGATCAGAAACATACTCGACGCAAGTACACAAATTCAGACGTGAATGCTTCTCGGCCCCACTGTTAATAAATAAACGCGTGTTCTTGCAGTGATGTGGTAGTAACAGCCCTCGTTAGAGGTGAGTTACCTCCAAACGTCAGTGCCATTAAACCAGATGAGTTATTCTGTAGCTAGCGATACATTTAGACAGTTAAACTAAATTTAACAAACTTGCCTAGCTTGATTTTCTTAAAATAAGAACCCCCCCAAAAATGCAAATTTGGACCGAGCTTTCCAGATATCCTGACATTTATGTAGAATTAAGATGTGTTCCAATCGCATTACTTCAGGTGGATTTTTCACAAGCGACAAAATTGGCAAAAGAAAGTGATTGATATTTAGTTAAAAATGTACATAGTATTGCTAGCTAATGTTTATTTAGCAAGTTTCACAGAAACTGCCAAAAAACGTTTATATGAAAAGAAGAGGCTTGCCGATGATGGTCACTACAGCATACTACATATACTACAGCAACAACAAATCAGAACCAATATGACTGACAGAGTAAATACCGGAGTTCAGCCATATATGCATATATGAGTCGGACAATGATGAAGAAGAGACTCCGGCAGAAGTCACAAGTGTGAGAATGAACCAGGACGTTTTTGAATGGTTAATTGACACTACACAGCTGTGGCAACCAACATCCCTTGTGGTACTGATATGTTGTGCAGATGTGCTGGCCTTTGCAACTAAACATTCCACTTTTAGTACAACTCTCTTATGTTCACAGAAAATGTACATAGTTTTCAAAAAGACAATCACCGTACTGTATTGTGCATAATAAAGGTGCGGTTATGAATTATACAGACAGTTAGCAAAAAACAACGACATAGCTCTGGTCTCCGTGAATACAATCAGAGACAATGGTAACTTTAGCTGGAACACGAACAGTTGGTACTGATCCATGCTTGAGAATCAATTTTTTTTTTAAATAGGCCTACTGCTTTATATTGACACTCATTCACAAAGCAGCCCGAAGTAAAATGATTTGCACAAACAAACACACATTTCTGTATGTTTTGGGGCACGTTTCCTTCAAAAACAAAGCTTGTCCACTGCGTCTTCAGTGGCTCTGATGCCGGGAGTACATGAAGACTCTTGTTGACTTACAGCCAACAACAGAACACTTATGAGACATTATTCTTCTCACTGTTTCTGCTCCAGCGCGGGAAAAAATGGCGGACTGTGTGTAGATCACTCGGGAGGATCTATCATACCAGTCGTGGATGAGGCCTGCTCTAAAGTGACGTCACTTTAGAGCAGAAGCAGAAACTGTTCATTTTGACACTATTTTTGTTTAATAGAAATATATAAAAAAAGAGGAGTGGGAGGAATTTTAACATTGTAGGGTGGTTGTGTACACACACTGCCGACTCACATTTATGTACAAACACCATGCAAAAGAGAATTTAGCATAATAGGTCCCCTTTAATGCCAAAGTATACTTAGGTTTTCCGCGTGCCGCTACATCTCACGCACCATGCGTGCGACGTGACACTTAGTCACCAGTACAGTAGGCGTGCACTATACGCATGCAGCCCAGTTTTTTAAGACATGTGACCAGTCCGTATCGGCTGCATATGTGCCTGCCAATGACTGTACTTTGGGCCCATGCGTCAAATGAGTCTTACTGTAAATACTAATTGTTTTCTGAAATTGTAAAAAAAAAATGTTGCTCAACTTTAGCTTAAGTTTTTCCTATTCTTACTAATTTTAATCAAGTTACCGTTACCCCCTAAATCCTAAAGTTGTCATAAATAAAAACTGTGGCACGGTGGAGGGCGGGGCCGGCCGTGACTCAACACGCCCGGTCCCGTATTAGGCTAATCAAGCCACCGAGAGGGATAAGGGCCGATCGTGGAGGGCGGTGCGAGCGAGAGAGAGAGATCCTTACGGACATGTCCGTCGTCTATGTGTTTGTCTTTTGAGTTTTCCATTAAAACTATCATTTATATGTCAAGCCGGTTCCTCGCCTCTTCCTTGCCCATGAGGGCGAACTTCTTTACAAAAACATTTAAGTGGTTCTTACTAAACAGTACTTGAATTGTCACATTTTGGAACCGAACTCAAATATACAAGTTCTTTAAACTTTGGCTTTAAGGACTACCAACTCAAAATTATCAACTACAAAATTGTGGCTGGTCGGAATACCCAAAAGCTTCCATGCTAGAATAAATTATGTATGTTTGGTCAAAACAAAGATTTACAAAAATAATAATAGTCATTTACAATGTCAATTCTCGCTGAGCTACCCAGGCCCCATACTCAGTTGTACTTTACAAAAGTTAAGATTTATGTGCACTAAGCACCAAGGAGAATCCAATGTGCCAAGGGGCTAACTGAGATTCCAGTCATAATTTCCCTTATACTGTATAAGATGTGCTATAACTCAATTTACATAATTAAATAAAAGCAACAATATTTTAATCACAGATGAGTTAAGTTTACTTGTAACTAGATAATACTTGCATTTTCAAAGGCAATCAGATTGCATGCTTTTTTTTAAAGTAAAGTCAACAAATAAGATTTTACAGTGTACGTGCTTGCCAATAAAAGAGCATACTTTGAAAATATGAGCGCTCAATCGTGCATGAAGTATACCCTAGCTTTTAGCTGTACAACTGACCCATTGTCCAGGGCAATTGATTTGCTACATAGTCTTATATGGTTATATGATCATAACGGAGCCTATTTTATACATTATTATCTTTAATCCAACTAGTCGTTTAAATAACCATCTGATTAGTTGATTATGAAAATTTGGTTTTGCACCACACTCTCCTCACATAATAAAATCTCCACTCTTTTTCTTCTTGTACTTTTAATTCATTTATTTGGTACATAGCCATGTAATAAGCAGGATAAAGTACAAAATCACAATTAAACCTTATCAGGATGATAAAGACCGCAATGCAAAGTGGATACTTGGCATACTCAAAACAACAATGACAGAAAACGTGCTTTAGATCTAGCTGACAGCTAAATCAAATCCCTTTATTGTCACCCAACCCACTGTTGCACTTGTGTATATGGTTGAGTGACAATAAAGGGATTTGATTTGGTTTCATTCTCCCTCTCTCTCCTCAACAGCTCCCAGTAACTTTTAACTGTCTTGTCTAATGATTAAAAGTCAAATATCAACCAAACTAATATCATATACCATCTGCAAATATGCACATATCTCGTTTAAACAGATGTAATAAACCAACCTCACACAACTTCAGCATCCTGTGGATCCTATCCAAATAAAAATTACATTATATGCAGATTTCTCGTTTAAACAGACGTAATTCACATAATTTATAGCTAATGTGCATGCATGCTCTTGAGTTGATTGACAGGCAATGCCTGTATCTAAAAGGATTGGCTCTTTTTACTTGTAAGGCGGGACTTCTTAACTACATCTGTTGATCATTGGCTGCAATTGGGTGTTCTAATTTCTCCCATTCATTTTAATAGAAGTGGTCCATCTCTGCCAAGTAATCTCTGGTGCAACTTCTAAGTAAAAGCGCTTCATGTGTGCTATAAGTAAATGTCTTCTTCACTATGTACAATTGATTTGATTCAGTATTTTTTGAGAAAATGCTAACGTGG
This sequence comes from Moxostoma hubbsi, assembly GCA_032164185.1. Classification (NCBI taxonomy): domain Eukaryota; kingdom Metazoa; phylum Chordata; class Actinopteri; order Cypriniformes; family Catostomidae; genus Moxostoma; species Moxostoma hubbsi. Next base: position 2,753,628 of record JAVLUX010000034.1, read on the forward strand.
ACATGCCATCTATGGTTGCTGGACTACTGTGTACTTTTATGTCCTTCTCTCTAATATATTAACAATTTTTTAATGGGCAAATAAATTACTCAAATATAATGAATAAACAGAAATCAGACCTATCTACCATTTATAATACTTTTCTTTTTAACTAAATTAAAGTTTTGTGTGAAATTGACTAAATATAGTGCTAAATAAGAGATTTTTTTATTTATTTATTTGTCAATTTTATGTTTATGTTATTTACTATATTAAATTGTGTTTTATATCGGCCTATCGGTCACCCTGCTCTCTTGGTGTCGGCATCGACCATTAAAAAAACCCCATGTCGGTCGACCACTAACTGTAACCTAGATGCTTTTTTTAAGGAGAGGCGAGTCAAAATTAATTTTCGTGGTAATCAATATTATTGTGCTGTCGATTGAGCTTAACTTGCATTGAACCCGTAATATTTCTTTAAACGGTTTAACTATGGCAATGCAAAACTCCTGACCTAGTACGGCCCACACAAACAACAATGTACTCTTTCTATACATACTTTCTTTTTTATATGTTTATGCTTACACACCTCATATGCCTGTGTTGTCTGGATATAATCGTCCACACGTTCTCATGTTTCATGGATCTTATTCACGACATAAGCATTTCAATGCCCACTGAACCCTGTGAAAGTGGTGCAAATGACAAATAAACTTGATTTGACAAATGATAGCTGTTGGCTGTGCACGTGTTATGCACACCTTGAATAAACATGTAAAATACAGAAATCACATGACTAAAAGCTGTCTAATATTTGTCTTATTCCACTACTAAAATTGTTGTCTCTATCAATTGCTTATTTATTTCTTTTTTTTCCCCAAGTTGATTTGGCTAAAAGCATCTGCTAAACACAAAGGCCATTGCATGTCAATTGAACAAGAGGTCCAAGGCTTTAAATATTTTGTTTTTGGTAATTTTTACCCCCTGCTGAAATAAATACCCAAAATAATAAATACCACAGATCAATTATTACCAAGTAATCCGTTATTTTGTAGAGGGGGGGTCAAAATAACAATTTTGATAATTTTTTAGCAAAATTACAGGTAAAAAAATAACTTTAGAAAGATGGCAGCATCGTTATTTTATTTTTACAAGGTTTGGTAGGTCTATTACTAAAACCAGTTGACTTCAGCTCCCCTTGTTGCATTATATTCCAATGGGGCGAGTCCAACAATTTTGAAAAACTAACACTTTTTTAAATGTAGTTTTCCAAATTTGGAGAGCCAATAGCTCCAGAAATTAAAAATCTATTAATATCCCTTTAGATTCTGGTTCAGAACAAACACTCCTTTTTGTATCTTAATTTTAAAGCCCTTATTGGGGTCAAATGTAAATGTTGCTGGGAATAAAACAGGTGTATTTTGTATTAGGCCTTGGTCACTTCATATTGTGCAAATTAATAATTATTTTGTGATCATGAAATAATGTACTGTTAACTAGTAGCATTTCTACTGTTCATAAAGAGTTGTGATGGACTAATACATCAGCCAGGCTAATTAATGTTCCAATATTTGGCAATTTTGAGATTATCGCCAGCAACTTAACCATCTCCGCATGACAATTTAACAGATATATTTAGTGCACCCTTGTTTATTTCAGCAATTTTGTGACAATTAATTTTCTGTCATTAAATAGTACTACATCTTCACCTACCATAATGTGCTCTCTATATACTAGCCTATAGGTATTACCATTGAAAACCCACATCAGTTGACCACTTATGAAGAAATCCAAAGCCAAAGACAACATGACTAAGGACACTACATTTCAATGTTGTTTGCTATATACTGCCTGGCCAGAACAAAAGTCACCATTTGGACTTAAATAAGCAGATATTTAAGAGCCTATGATTGGATCATTATTGCAGTGATTAATAGGTTTCAGATGGCAACAATTCTATTAACCCAAACTGATGCATTGTGTAGATTCTCATTTCTTAAACAACCATGTCAGAGAAGTATCCCGTGGTCGTGGAAAAGATGTTAGGGTGTTTCAGAAGGGGCAAATTATTGGCCTGCATCAAGCAAAGAAAACAACTAAGGAGATTACTGAAATCACTGGAATTAAGAACTGTCCAACGCATTATTAAAACCTGGAAGGATAGTGATGATCCGTCAGCTTCACTGAAGAAATGCGGTCAAAAAAGAATCTTGGATGATCGTGATCGGAGAACACTAAAACGCTCCAAATAACATCATAACAAATCGACAGAAGAACTCACAGCTGTTAAATAAGTAGAGCCTGACCGACATTGGATTTTTGAGCCGATACCGATATTTTAGAGGGGGGAAAAAAATAAATAAATAAATAAATAAATCGCTGATTACTGATACTATGGCCAATATAGCTAATTTCTGAGCTGGAATGAAAACAGACCTTTTCTATGTGGATTGTTCACTGATATGACTATGCAAAGGTACTCAGAAGGCTGCTTTCTTAAACATATATTTTTATCAAAGAATATTTGACATTATTATTATACATTGTCAACAATTTCTAGAAATGAACACTGAGAAAAGAATAAATAATTAAATAAATGGCTTAAAAAACATCAGTACTGTATGTTTAGTGTCAGTCAGTTGCTTACCATTTAATTAAAGAATACATTCAAATAAAATAAATAGCCAAATAAACATCAGTACTTGTTTAGTATCAGGCAAATGCTGACTACTTTAATACTGCCAGTCATTTATTGGCAGGTTGTAAAACAAGAAGCATTTACACCTGCCGAGACGAGAGAAAAACAGCGGCAGCGGTGTTACACCATATTCTGCTATACACGTTCAGGGGAAACTTTCAATGGTGGAAAACCAGACTTTTAAATATAACATTTTATAAATGCAACAACTGGAATTGTTCGGTTGAAGGGGGTACCAAACTGTGAATCCTGAACAAAACAGTTTGGTGAATACAGGTTTACACTTTAGCTTCCACTCAGCTTACAATCAATGAAAGTATCTACGTGGTTAGCTAGTTAGCAAAAAGCTCATTGTCACGGAGAGTAAAAGAATGACCAGCATTGTGTTTCACCATGTAACAATGTAGCGTGAAATCAACATTCGACAGACACAATCCACCACCGCACTGTTGTCTGCTGAGCTACAAAAAGACGATGTTTATCTTTCAATCTGCAACATTACTGACTGCAAATGACAAACTATAGCTGGCTTACATCAAACAGATGATAAACAGGAGTGACATGGTTGTCAGGGACAGGGTTAAAAGTTATATTAGTTATATTGAAAAGGGAAAATTATGGGGTCATTGTTTAACTTTCCAGTATGTATTTCACAAACTAGTTAGCAACTTACCGAGAAGACACCACTTAACTCTGCCCTGTCTGCAGAACCACCGTCAATTCAGAGTCAGCTCTGTAAACAACGGAGTCGGAGCGCTCTCTATTAAACAAACTACATTATGACACCAATTCTAAAGCATTGTTTTCTGCATTATATTTTCTTAAAGTGTTCATATCTGTGCATATCAGTAAACAACTACACAGATACCGATATATCCGTGAAAGGCTAATATCGGCAGACCGATATTTACCCTATTCCAAAGCGATGTGCGCATCAGGGTAAGAAGGGAAACGCATGAAGCGAAGCACTTGTCATGGTTTGACTCTCCCGGCATCAATAAAAGATCTGGACCAGAAATGTATTCAACTCTGGATGGAAATAAATGTTGTGACTTTAAATAAGATTGTCGAAACAATGCCACAATGAATGCCCTGTAATCAAAGCTAAAGGCGGTCCAAATAACTATTAGAGTATGCAATTTTTTTTTTTTTGACCAGGCAGTGTACCTTATATGCAAACTGTATATGAACACACAGAGGACAGGATGTGCTGCTGGACAAATGGAACATATGGCATGGCCCAGGACCAGTTGTTGCTTTGTTGATCAAGGACATTTTTAAGACATAACCGACTCCTCAGTTGTAATGTATACAATTCTGTATAGCCTTAAGTGCAAACTGCATTCTGACTAATGTCAGAATATTTAACGTGGACAACTCATGCCTTTACAATCATGAATTACACCTTAATTGCCTCTAATTTTTGAAAGCCATTTTCAGGACACCAATGGGCTCAATATATTGATTTATGTTAGGGTTAGCCAAATGGAAGGTTAAGCTGCAGCTCAAAACATTTAGCAACTCATGTCTGCACCAACAGAACACTTAGTCAATAGATAACCTAATGTTTTGGTCATAAGATAAACAAACAGTCAGATATGTTTTGGTGGAGTGAAGGTTTCAAGCTACAACACAAATCTTCTCTCTCTCTCTCGTGCTTTTCTGACCATCTCTCCAGATTGTTCAGAATTGCAATGTTCAGATTTCCTTACACTATTCGAAGAATCTCCAACAATAATTACTTTTGGCATCGATGTCTATATTTATAAGGTTCTAGATCCATAAAACTCTAGTTATGTTCTAGTCAGATGAGATGGGTCAAAATTATGTCACTAGAGCACAGAATAATCTGCCATGATACTGGTTTAACACTAATCAGGAGATTAGTTATATCACCTCGGGTACATCTAGTTCACAACCTATAGACTATACAATGAAAACTAATTAGACATTTATGTTACTTTAAGAAAGACAGATCCAAGTAAATATGGTGAGGCTTATCAATCATTACCATTTACTTTAAACTAACCATGTTAGCCAGCTATGGACAGGCTGTGAGTATTTATCCGAATACTGCGAGTAATATTAATGATTTCTTTCCCGAAGGACATTAGGCACAATACTAGTTAAAGTTAAAAACAAACAGTTAGTTAGCTAACGACTCATTCGACCTATCACAGCTGCTGTTAGCCTCTAAGCTGAGGCGATTTCTCATAATTTTCTGCTTAAATCAGTTCACATGGTTACTACCACTACTAAAAATAAAGCATCGATTATTCCCAAAACGGTAAGAGTGACATTGCTCAAGCTAGTTGGTTAAACTGTCACAGGTAAAGCTAACTCACCTGTCCGCAGTGGTCAACGCCAAAGTACCTCTCGGCTAGCAACTGCTGTTATGTCCCCATCCCTCCCCTAAAAAAAAACAAGAATAATCACAGATATTCAGTCCAGGCTATATTTACGTGTTCGTCAGCAGGGTTTATTAGCGTTTATAAAAAAAAAAAAAAAAAGGCCAGGATTAGTCTATAAGAGCGTACATCATCCACTTAGTATCACAACGAGCCCTAGTATGGCTCTGTGTGTTGTGGTTCACAGGCAACCCACGAAGTCTTTTCTAGATGGGGCGTCGGCTACGTATGACATGCTTCGTGCATTTTCGGTCACGCTCGGCCCTCCTTTCGAATTCGCGAGTGTTCGTATTCGGTTCATATTCGGTCTTCTTCGGAATTGTCCGATATTATTCGGATACATTCGAGCTTTCAATCGGATTTGACGACGTATTGTGTTTGTTATGCATACATTTACCTCAAAATTTGCTTGAAACCTCTTGCTCGAGCTATAAATATAGACTGGAATATTTCACCAACTTCTCACTGGACATTTTACAAAGAAAATACCGACATTTGCATTTAATGTTTTTGCAAAATAATGTAAACATGAAAAAAACCTGTGTTAACGTTAGTGTAATAAACTTCCCAATCAACACATTTAGTGAATATAGTCCAGATACAACTTAAAGACGGACTATTTCTATTAAAATGAATGGGAGAATTTGGGAAACCCCTACAATAAACAAATGTAGAAAGTGGGCGTTTTCCAAATAAAAGTAAGAAAGTAATTTTTTTCACATTCAAAGTGTAAAGTCATGCTCCCTTCAGAGTGCCCACATCAAGAGCTCTGTCCTTCGTAGTGGGTATGGTATTATATATATAGTGAGGATCACATTTGGTTGGAATTCGCCCAGTAAGTCCCGCCTTATACAGGTAAAAGGTCCAATCACCTTTTAGAGTTAGACATCGCATATCGTTAGCTATACAAGCCAGTAAAATCGCGTTTTTGCGTTATCTGAGGTGAAGAAGCACAATTTATGATTTCAATGTTGTCATATTTTACTTTTAATTTTAAATATGTTCTTTGATCGTAATCTTGACCGACCATTTTTGAGATTTCGTTGTTCCCCCATTCAAGTAGATAGGAGCTGCACTTTCATGACAGGAAATAGCCTCGCAAGAGCGTTCCAACATGGCCGCCATTGGAAGTCATTGATATAGTTGTTTGACTTCCTACGAGAGGCTTCTACTGCTCTCTAGTGACCATGCAAACATGTACATATTATCCTTGAGGATAAACAGTATTTTCCTGTTGTGCTGTGTTTTATGGATTATATACATGGGGCCAAAAGTTTGGAATAATGTACAGATTTTGCTGTTTTGGAAGGAAATTGATACTTGAATTCACCAAAGTGGCATTCAACTGATCACAATGTATAGTCAGGACATTACTGATGTAAAAAACAGCACCATCGCTATTTGAAAAAAGTAATTTTTGATCAAATCTAGACATGCCCCATTTCCAGCAGTCATCACTCCATCACCTTATTCTTGAGTAATCATGCTAAATTACTATGTTGGTACTAGAACATCATTTGCCATTATATCAGCTCTGCTGTACTGCTCTCTTTTATTTTATTCTTTATTTTAATATATACTGCGGACATATTTGTATTGCTTATATTTTAATACTTGTTCTTATATTTAGAGATTGTGTGACGTGCCTACAACACTATGTATGCGTAAAAAACTTAGTTGGCAATAAAGCTTTTTCTGATTCTGATCAAACATAGTTGCTATTTGGTTTGTTAAATGAAGCATAACATTGTCTTTGTGTTTGTTTTTGAGTTACCACAGTATGCAATAGACTGGCATGACTTCAGGTCAATATTACATCAAAAATGGCAAAAAAGAAACTTGTCAGTCAATCATTGTTTTGAGGAATGAAGGATATACAATGCTGGAAATTGCCACCAAACTGAAGATTTCATACAAAGGTGTAACTACAGTCTTCAAAGACAAAGTACAACTGTCTCTAACAAGGACAGAAAGAGATGTGGAAGACCAGATGTGCAACTAAAGAAGAGGATAAGTACATCAGAGTCTCTAGTTTGAGAAATAGACGCCTCACATGTCCTCCGCTGACAGCTTCATTGAATTCTACCCACTCAACACCAGTTTCATGTACAACAGTAAAGAGAAGACTCAGGAGGACTTATGGGAAGAATTGCAAAGAAAAAAGCCACTTTTGAAACAGAAAAACAAAAAGAAAAGGTTAGAGTGGGCAAAGAAACACAGACATTGGACAACAGATAATTGTAAACTCATTAAACCCATTGAGCAATTGTGGGATCAGCTAGATGCAACTGTAAGGTGCATGAGAAGTGCTCGACAAGACCGCGTTGCCTAATGTTTAGGACGTGCCATAACCGGCTGCGTATTAAAAAGTCAATAATGTCGGTTAAGGGAGACTTTTATATTTAAATATACTTTTTAAAAAACACATATAACTAAAGAGAAATGTTCTGTACGGCACAGAGTAACTACACATAGGATAGAGAAGGACCAATTGGGAAATGCACTCCATAGTAGAGATCAAAGGTGAAAAGTGTGGACATTGCTGTAGCTACTGTGGGAACGTTTCATTTGGTGAGCGGGTGTGCATGGGTATATAAACTACTTTTTGTATTGCGATACTGTGGCTGTGCATAGTCACTTCGAAGAATACTATGGTACTACCATGGTAAATGTCTCTCTTTTTTTTTTTTTTAAAGTAGTACAATTGGTTTGTTTTGATGGCGTTTTGAATGGTACATGTTTTTGTGCTTCCTTACCAGTAGTAATGGAAGTACTGAGAAATTTGAGCTGCCTGGTCATGTGGGTGTTCTGCAGTTTAAAACCATTTTATCACACTCTGATGAAGGCTCAGTTCATGAATATTAATTGAGTCATTCTGACGTAAGTTTATTTATTTTCTGGGGCGTTCCTTGCGTTCATTCGCTAGCAGACAATCACCCACCTCCAAAGTCTAGCTTTCAGCCAATCAGGCAGGCCCATGGAGCAAACGTCACGTAACGTCATTAATATTCATAACAAGCCTGTCCAATAGTAGAGTCTGTTAATTCACTGCTGGGCGACAGGCGCAGCGACGAGTGGTGCGTTCAGACCAGAGGCGGCGAAAGCGTCAAAATTCGCTCTGGCTGCCCTGCCAACAACGCAATCGTTTTTTTATTTTATTTTATATCCCTGTAAGCAAAGGGGACAGATCAAATATTACGGGAAAACCAGCCACGGCAATAATCAGTTTCTCCTCCATTTTGTCTTCGGAACTAATGTTTGGTGGGAACCAAAGTTTACACGGTGTTGTTCTCTAGACTTCGCTAGAGCGGAGCACTTCTATATTCCAATAGGTTGACGTAGAACCGCGTCACAGCTCATTACCATAATGTTGGCTGCACTTGAACTTTCCTCTGACGCCTACACCGCTCAAGACTCGCCGCGCCGCTTCTTTTTTATTTATTTATTTATTTATTTTTTAATTGAAAATATGAAGATTTACAGACAAACATGGCTGCATAAAATCCGTTTCTTCAGAACAGGATACAGAGAAATATAGCCAGAGGGAGCAGCTCTTAATACAAACATAGGAAATAAATATGTAGTTTTAGTAACAAAAATAAGGATGATTTATAAAAGGAAAGAGAAACATTCAATTAAATAAATTCAAATAAATAAACGGTAGGAAATGATAATGTAAGGGGAGAATTCAGTCTTGGTTCAGCTATTTACCTCAGTTGGGATTTAGGGTATCATATATGTTTTGTGCTTTAGGACCTTTCAGAGTTTTTAAGGATTTTATATACAATTTAAATTAATTAAAAAAAAATTGGGAGATGATTTCACAATTCTACATTTGTGAATGAAAAATTTAGCTAGACATACTTCAGAGCTCATCACCCTTGCTTTGCAACATCAATCCAAATGTTATTCATTACTTTGTAGTGTGTTTCTTTCACTTTGGGGGGTATAGGGAGTGTTAGATACATTGTTCTTAGTTTAGTAATTGAATCTTTATCACATTTTTGTAGGATGTTATTTTTATTTTGCCTTTCAGGGTGAAGGTATTCAGTAAAACAATTTCTAATAAAGTGATTAATGCATTTTCTATCCAGAACAAAGAACCCTTGAATTGATAGTGGGGCCAATTGTGGTTGTATTATGCCAAAATATTTCTTGTTAGAAAGACAAATTCTTGGGGTGCCGCGCCGCTTCTCGCCGCCGAGAGACGCTGGCTGTCATAGAAAATGAATGACTTCCGGTCTGTTTGACGCTCGCGCCGCCTCTGGTCTGAACGCACGGTCAAGAAATGGCAGCGGGCGGATCGTACAGTATAGTTGAGTATTTCGGGGGAGATGATGGCTATCGCTGCGGTTACTGTAAACGCGAGAAGGGCAATTTGTCGCACGGTAAGTGAACATTACGCTAATTCCGCTGGTGTGAGGTAAATACACATGAAGTGAAGTGAAACACATGTATGAAGCCGGTTTGACCAGTCAACACTGACTAGCATGGGCTTCCGTTTGCTATTATTACCTGTTTGAAACTGTTGAACACGATTTGTCAAATTTTCAAAGCTTAATTAACGCTAAATTACTTGTTAAAGATTATTTTAAAGGGGTTTGCACTCTAACCTACCTTTGCAGTGATGTCCCAACAGACTATCAGTCACTACATTAATTAGAGAACTGTTTTGACAGTATTTTAGCTTTGCTTTACACACATTTAACCCTTGTACGTCAGTTTAAAAAAGTTGCTTAGAGGTTCTTAGAGGACAAATATGTCCCTGTCAAAAAACTGGCATAAAAATATTCTATATTCATATTATCTTCCACTTTTACCGACTTCCTGTGTTTTTTTTTAACCAACATCAGTCCTGATCATAACTACTAAACATGCATTCATTTTCAGGATTTTAACCTTTTAAATGCCAGTTTGTTTACATAATGCCACTGTGGTTACACACACACACACACACACACACATACAGACATCCATACCAACACACCCACACAATTTTATTGGCATCATGTATTCAATTGGCCTGCAGTGCATTATAATGCAGAAAAAAGGGGAAAAGCATGTATTTGCACCATAGGCTAAACATGAGAAAAATGGAGCCATCTGGTGGAAAATATATAAAAAATTTAATATAATTCACTATTGTATGCTTTAATGGCACTGGGATCAAATGTTGCTTATTGCTATATTGTTATAATGGGTCAATGGGACATTTTTTGCCCTTAAGGTCCTGAGTGTAACTACACAGTGTATTATAGATGTATTATAGGAACTGAGGTTGAAATGTACATTTTCCCCCCAAAATACACACATTTGGCCAAATTTATGCCATTGGCATTAACACAGCTTACTGTAAGCTGATGAACAAGGATTGTGCTGTCGCTGTGTTTTTACAGTGGGAAAGTTAGATATAAATAGGGAGCAAGGCTGTCTATGAATGAACGTGCTGGAGATAATCTTATCCTGAGACTGGAATAAGGAAGCATGCTTCTGATGTTAATCCTGACGTGGCTAGAAGCCATCAGTCTGGGGCGGGATGGAAAGAGATATTAGTGAATTTTAATTTTTCCAATTTTTTATTTGAAGAAATTCACATTACACAAATGATTGTAACACCATTCCAAACTAAAATACATAAAACTGGCTGAATTTGATTAAAGAGAAACTTTATATAATAGGGTTTGAACTAGGGATGCACCGATTGTGAAATTCTGGGCCGATATCGATGTTTAAAATGAAAATGTTTTGTTTATTTAGTTTTTGCAGTTATTTAATCTCCCTTTTGTGCCAGTGAAACAAAGAAATCTTCATTATAAAAATAAATTAGCTGTTTTTCAGCCGTGCATCACTCTATCTTTGAATGAGCTCAAATTCAATCATACAAATTAACGAAACAATGTTTAATATAACCTTCTTTCAAATAACAAAGATTATTTTTGTGAAAAATAACTTTTTCCAGAGCCTTATTATCCTGCTATACACCTGCTATAGAGGAGGTTTTCACTAAATCACAGACCAAACAGTAAAATACTCCCACACCACCAGCATTTTCTTGCACTTCTTTGAAAACAAACCACATATGCACACGCATCCGTTGCCCTCTTACGTCATAGCCAGAGTCGTGTCTAGCCAGTGGCTGTGGGGGGTATTATAGCACCACCTGTTGGATCTTCTCCACAACTGCAGCTGGGTAGGCAAATGTTGTCCAAGTCGACCGCAAATAACCAAGACATATAAACAGATAAACATCGGCCACTGGCATCGGTGAATGACATCGTATTTGCCCGATGTCAGTCAACAAGGCGAATATCGTCCGACACCGATGTTTGGCCGATACATCGGTGCATCCCCAGTTTGAACCCTGGACACCTCACACTGAAAAAGCAGCAGGCTTATCCATAGACTTACAAGTTGTGATGAATATTATTCCATTATCCATGCATTTATCCACAGATCTATGAAATTACAGGACAGAAAGTGGCAGATAAAAGGATGCCGTTATCAAATACAACATGCATCAAGTTGACATTTTCCGGATTATTTCCCCACTCCCTACCCGACTATTTAAAACAAAGTGCTGCCCCTGCACTTAACAGTATTACCCCGTGTTGACTTGCACTGAACTGTCTAGAAGTGAATCACTTGCCATATAATTTTTTGACAGTTGCTCTTTACCTTATTAATGCAAGCAGATTGCATTAAATCAGGCTAATGCTTAATACTCAGCGATGGCTCTATCTGCCCTGACATGCAGTCTGAATATTCCTTGGTCATTTTAATAAGAGAAGGTATACTCTAATCGGTTGTCTTTTGTAGCTAGTTAGTATAGGCCTAGTTTAAATTGTTTAAAAACCTTCTCAGGGCTTGTTACTCCCCTGTTTATCTGACGTAAACAGAATCAGTGTCTATTGTGTTCTGAATAACAGGTGTTAGATTAAAAGGTGATGAGGCAGGGAAAAAACAAAGCCCTCACTTTTGATCTTGTGGGGACCAGATGGATGTTGCCTGAAAGGGATCAATGAGTGGTGCTGCAGTGTCTTGTGATTCCCTCCCCCAATGAAATGTTGTCTGATGGATTGTTTGTTTGTTTATGGGAACTCTAGACCTGGACTATATAGCCAGAACCGTGACACGTCAGGGCTATTTAGATTAAAATTATTTCTCAATATTTCAGCCTTTTGACAATATTTGATAAAAATGTTAACATTTATATTGTTGTCAATACATTTTGAGTGTTCACAACTTCAAACGGATCGAACTAAAGGTGTGATTTTAAACTGATTGTACTAAAGCAATCTTAGGCTAACGAAGCCTTGGTTCACTGTGTTGTTTTAAAATTAATTAAGAAACTAACTTACGAACATTATATCCAAACCACACACCCATGATTAATTTTAACCAACCGTAAACACTGTCACTCTTAGGTCAAGAATTTCAGGGATGTGCACGTCAATTTTTAGGTGAGCTAAATGTAAAAGCTTATACTTTTAGCTCACCTAAAAATATTGATATATCGATTATTGATCGGCACGTTATTTTATCTATATATTTTTGAAATGTATCTGTGTGTATTGTATAATTTTCATTCAAGCTGCTAAACCACAAGAAGACATACTTGTAACTGAAAATACATTGCGTAGGCTGTATGAAAGATACATATACACAATGTATACACAATGATGGCTAAAGTAAAAAATCTTTATATATTGATTTGGGTCGAATTTAATGGAAAACTTTAAGTAGCACTGCCGAATGTGCAGCCTCCGGTGTCGTAGCTCGTCGTCTGTCTGAGGCGGTGCGCGTACTGTGACAGAACATAATTGTTTTGAATTTTAAAATGCGCAATGTCATCTGCCGGACACGTCCGGTGTGCTAACTCCTTTAATTTACCCTGCCAAAACACACTTTACCAAAGTTGTGTTAAATTTTTTTTAAACACTGTTGTGCAACGAGCAGCGTTATTTACATCGGAGAAAAATCCTGATATACTTTATATCGATAATCATTGGGAAAATGTTCAGATTATCGATGCGTGAAAAAGGCCCATAGATTAGCATTTAAAAAGAACAGATATGTGGATATTATTCCAGTCAAACAGTAATTCTAATTCAGACTGAAGTGTGATTCACAAGCTGATTCGGAGCAATTTGTGTACCAGTTAATCAAATTGGGTTAAAATGAACTGCACAAAATTAAGTTGCTGGAGTAGTATTCATTAGAGTACTATACAAGCTCAAAAAATAAACTCATGGACCCACCGGCAGGTCCAAAGTGGGTCGCAAAAATTGGGGTAGGTGCATGAACTGAAAATTAGACTGAATGTCTATGGACGAGCACATCTGTAAGGGCTAAAATGTGTTCGAGTGCCACCTGCATTTCAGATCGGCATTTTGTGATGGAAGGTGATAGAGAATTTTTTGGTTTGTTTTAGTACTTGCTGCCATCTTGTGGAACGAAATAAGACTTTTTGGAGGGAGATAAAGCAAACAGAACCAGAATTGCATGTTTGCAAAAATATTTTTACTTTGTTTATCATAAGATTGTAAACGTATACAATATTATGTATGAGTAATTGAGTCATTTCTTTTTAATTTGAGGGGTTTTCTGAAAAATTTGAAATATTTTGGAATTAGTCCACAGTATGTGTAAATGGTGAGCTTCTAAACTTGAGTGTGAAAAATTGCAGGCGGCAGCCAAAAAAAAGCAAGAGTTTAAGGGCTTAAAGGTGCACTCAGATTTTTTTTTTAATGTCATCCAGGACTTGGATAGACTGACACCTAGGGGCATGAATGCAGCATAATTTAAACAAAACATTTTAAAATAATAATAAAAAAAAGTTTTCAATTACTGATGCCGTTGAAGAAATGTACTATTCACAGTCATCCATGATTGATTTAATCCATGGGTGAAAGTATCCAATAAGCGAGGAATATTCGGCTGATCACATGATCCCAGCATGGCAGCCCCCACGAGGGGACCCTCTCCATGTAGAATGAAACAGTTTTATAAGGTTACTGATATGATTGGTGTCTTCATCTCTTCATCAAATTACTTGGTGCACATTTAAGAGCTCTGCGATGTTGCTATATTTTATACTACCTAATTGTTTTGAATATTTGGTAAATATGTGACATGTCACTCAGCCCTAGCCTACCCTATTCCTGTCTACTAATAGAAGAAAGTAGAGAAAATCTTTTTTACAATCTTATGTTCACGTTGACATCTTTTAACCCTTTTGGGAGCGACGGACAATGTCTTACAACCTAACAAACATACCTACAACTGAAATTCTGATTATATGCCCTCCTCAGCCTCAAGGTTGAATACATTGTTGCTCAAATAGATCAAAAGACAGATGTTAACCCCTAGCCCAAAACCAATGTGGAGTTTTCAAATCTCCCCTTGTGTGAGAGCTAAATTCTCCATGATGTTCCCTTCCAGAACATTTCCAGAAGAGTGTGTCAGAGAGCCTTAACAGGGGTTCATTTGAAATGAATATCAAATAACCTCCTACTTTTGACATACACAGTTTCTAAAGTGTTAAACTTTTCTCAGGATTATGCATGTTTCCTGATAAGTTTGCACTGAATGTTCTAAATGTTTTCTCTCTCTCTCTAGGCATGTGGTCCCATACTATGACAGTTCAGGACTACCAAGATCTCATTGACAGAGGATGGAGAAGGTGCTGATGTGTCTTATTGTCTGACATCAACACTGAAGAATTCTCACATTCAAAGACTGTTTCATAATACGGTCATCTAACTTTAAATTATGCACTCCATAAATGGGTTTTCTTGCATAATATCTGAGCAGGAAATACGCTCACACATAAACATGATGCTTAGTAGCTTACTGCAGAGTTAACACAATGTCAAACAAGTCAACATGAAACCAATAGCAAAACCCATCTGCCTTAATGCCCCTGTTGACCTCTCTCATCATTTACATTTACATTTACGCATTTGGCAGATGCTTTTATCCAAAGTGACTTACAGTGCACTTATTACAGGGACAATCCCCCCCGGAGCAACCTGGAGTTAAGTGCCTTGCTCAAGGACACAATGGTGGTGGCCGTGGGGTTCGAATCAGCGACCTTCTGATTAGCAGCCCTGTGCTCTAGCCACTACGCTGCCGCCACCACCACCACCACTCATCAACTAGGTGTTTCGGCAGCTCAGTTTGTTTTTTTGTTTTTGGCACCATTCGGAGTAAATTCTAGAGACTGTTGTGTGTGAAAATCCCAGGAGATCAGCAGTTACAGAAATACTCAAACCAGCCCATCTGTTACCAACAATCATCCATGTGATTATCTAATCAGCCAATCATGTGGCAGCAGTGCATAAAATCATGCAGATATGTTTCAGGAGCTTCAGTTAATGTTCACAACAACCATCAGAATGGGGGAAAAAAATTGATCTCTGTGATTTGGACCGTATCATGATTGTTGGTGCCAGATTTGAGTATGTGTTTGAGTATTTCTGTAACTGCTGATCTCCTGGGGTTTTCACATGCAACAGTCTCTAGAATTTACTCAGAATTGTGCCAGAAAATAAAAACATCCAGTGAGTGGCATTTCTGCAGAAGGAAACGGTAACTGAGATAACTGCTCTGTACAATTGTGGTGAGAAGAATATTCATGTCTGAATGCTATTGTGAGAGGCAGGTTGGCACACTTTTGGCAGCATGAGGTGAACCTACACAATATTAGGCTGGTGGTTTTAATGTTGTGTCTGATCGATGTATTTCTAAAATATAATTTTCAAAATAGCCTACATTTTTAGTGGCAGTGTATGCTCATCCAGGATAATAATAGTATATCTGTGTGCGCTGATTATGAATTTGTAACATTTCTACATTATAATACAGATAAAACGTAATGGTAAATGGCCTGCACTATATAGCGCCTTTTTAACCTTATCGGTATTCAAAGTGCTTTACACTGTGACTCATTCACCCATTCAGACCAATGACAGCAGAGCTGCCATGCAAGGCGCTAGCCTGCCATTGGGAGCAACTTGGGGTTCAGTGTCTTGCCCAAGGACACTTCGGCATGTGGAGTCATGTGGGCCGGGAATCGAACCGCCAACCCTGCGATTAGTGGCAACCCGCTCTACCACCTGAGCCACAGTTTGTTAAGATTTAAACTGTAATGCTGGACAACTGGGGTCATGTTATATTTTTTTCGCTTCTTGTCTCTGTGATTAAAAAAAAAAATGTTTTAAAGGGTTTTCATGCAAAAGCATATTTCACTATTGTAAAGTGACATCACTGACAGAGCTTTTCCGTGCAAGTTGCACATCTCCAACTAATCGATTATGAAATTCGTTGTCAATTATTAAATTTTTTCGATTAGTTGTTGCAGCACTAGTTGCGTGCAACCAGAGAAGACATTACAATACAAAGCTGTGTTGTACCCTGATCTTGTCAAATTAAAGCTCAAAACTCTGTGAAAGTATCATTTTTCTTGTTGTGGGACTATAGTTTCAAGAGCAGTGGACAGTTAAGGCATTATCTTGCCTTATAAAATATGCTGGATTAATAAAAATGTATTAGTATTAATAAAAAAGACAACTTGTTGGCTTGTTTATGCCTGTTTCCAGTTTAAATTTGACTATTTATCTTCCCGTTGTTCATTTTTATTCTATTTTTTGTTTATTTTTTAGAAGTGGCAAATATGTTTACAAGCCCACTATGAATAAAACCTGCTGCCCACAGTACACCATCAGGTAAGAAGGCCAAATAATACTGTTTATGTTTGATTAATGACTCAATGATTTATCAATGTTAAGCAAATATCTCATATTGGAATACATTATTGAATACATTTTGTTATTGTGTATATATCCGCATCTTAAATGTCAATGAACTATTAGGTGGAGGCAACTTTACAAATATAATTGTTCCCAATCATAATATTCTTTAACATCAACGTATTGAACTTGCTGTTTTGCAGGTGCCATGCCTTGAACTTCCATCCATCAAAAACTCATAAAAAGACCTTGAAGAGGGTAAACAAATTCCTCTCCACAGGAGAGATGCCTGTAGAACAGAATGATGGGGGGCAAGGTGAGTGTCATTTAGTGGATAACTGGCCACTAAGCACACATCTGTTGAACTTTAGGACTTAAGTTGTAATGAATCTGGATATATCTGCATTCCTTCACATTCAGTGATGATACAATGAGACAATGGGCCTTATTCATAAAACCACAAGCAATTTTTACATAAATTGTCAAATTGAGTTTAATGGGTCATTTTACATATGGATTGGTTTATGAATTATTTATGCAGATATATTTTCAGCTTGTGTTCCACAAATAAAGCCTATTTTGTGTTGTGCATGCACTTCTAAAGATTGAAAATGCAAATAAGGAATTTATAAACACGTTTGAGCCAATGTAACACCAAGCCTTTGTATCTGATTTCTACTGATATAGCCTCTTTCTCTTCCATATATCGTGTTCTGATTTGATCTGATATGCCATGCCAGGAGTTTTAGAAGAAATCAGAGGTCGCCTAAAGCCCCTCTCTTCCATACTTCAGAGGACAGTGGCTATAGCTGCAGGAAAAACCCAGTCGTTTTTGTCAGGTGCGCTATCTGTGCTGAAGGGGAGATGTTAGAGGAATATTCCGGGTTAGCTATTCTAAGATTAGCTCAAATAACAGCATTTGTGGCATAATATTGATTAACACAGAAATTTATTTCAACTTGTCTTTTCTTTTCTTTAAAAAAGGTAGAAGTTTAGGTTACAGTAATGCACTTACAGTGTAAGTGAATGGGGCCAATCCGTTAAAGGTTTAATTCACCCAAATATGATAATTTTCTCATGATTTACTTACCTTTAAGCCATCCCAGTTGTGTATGTCTTTGCTTCTTCAGCAGAACCGAAATTAAGATTTTTATAAGAATGTTTCAGCTCTGTTTGTCCATACAATTAAAGTGAATGGGTGCCGTGAGGCTGCTGGCTTTTTGATGGATCAAAAGGCATATAGTTGAAGTCATTGAAACACATTTCTTAACCACTCCACAGATTTCACATTAGCAAACTATAGTTTTGGCAAGTTGTTTAGAAAATCTACTTTGTGCATGACATGTGTAATTTTTCCAACAATTGTTTACAGACCGATTGTTTCACTTTTAATTGACTATATCACAAATCCAGTGGGTCAGAAGTTTACATACACTAAGTTAACTGCCTTTATGCAGCTTGGAAAATTCCAGAAAATGATGTCAAGCCTTTAGGCAATTAGCCAATTAGCTTCTCATTGGCTAATTGGAGTCAATTGGAGGTGTACCTGTGGATGTATTTTAAAGCCTACCTTCAAACTCAGTGCCTCTTTGCTTGACATCATGGGGAAATCAAAAGAAATCAGCCAAGACCTCCACGAGTCTGGTTCATCCTTGGGAGCAGTTTCCAAATGCCTGAAGGTATAACGTTCATCAGTACAAACAATAGTACGCAAGTATAAACACCATAGGTCCATGCAGCCATCATACCACTCAGGAAGGTGACACATTCTGTTGCGTAGAGATGAACATAGGTTGGTGGGAAAAGCAAAGCACATTATGAAGATGCTGGAGGAAACAGGTAGACAAGTATCTATATCCACAGTAAAACGAGTCCTATATAGACATAACCTGAAAGGCTGCTCAGCAAGGAAGAAGCCACTGCTCCCAAAACCACCATAAAATATCCAGACTACAGTTTGCAAGTGCACATGGGGACAAAGATCTTACTTTTTGGAGAAATGTCATCTGGTCTGATGAAACAAAAATATAAATTTTTGGCCATAATGCCCATCAATATGTTTGGAGGCGAAGAACACCATCCCAACTGTGAAGCATGGGGGGTGGCAGCATCATGTTGTGGGGGTGCTTTGCTAAAGGAAGGACTGGTGCACTTCACAAAATAGATGCATCATGGGGAAGGAAATTGATGTGGATATATTGAAGCAACATCTCAAGACATCAGCCAGGAAGTTAAAGCTTGGTCACAAATGGGTCTTCCAAATGGACAATGACCCCCAAGCATACCTCCAAAGTTGTGGCAAAATGGCTTAAGAACAACAAAGTCAAGGTATTGGAGCGGCCATCACAAAGCCCCGACCTCAATCTGAAAGCAAATGTGTGGGCAGAAATGAAGCGTGTGTGACCAAAGAGGTCTACAAACCTGACTCAGTTACACCAGTTCTGTCTGGAGGAATGGGACAATATTCCAGCAACTTATTGTGAGAAGCTTGTGGAAGGATCCCCAAAACATTTGACCCAAGTTAAACAATTTAAAGGCAATGCTATTAAATACTAACAAAGTGTACGTAAAATTCTGACGCACTGGGAATGTGACGAAAGAAATAAAAGCTGAAATAAATAATTCTCTCTACTATTATTCTGACATTTCACATTCTTAAAATAAAGTAGTGATCCGAACTGACCTAAGACTGGGAATGTTTTCTATGATTAAATGTCAGGAATTGTGCAAAACGTTTAAATGTATTTGGATAAGGTGCAACTAACATTTAGGCAGCATCAAAATAATCCACACAAATCCAGTCGGTCAATGAATGAAACATTGTTAATTAAAAAGTTTTTATCTTTAAATTGTTGCTTCCTCTCAGCGCTGTATTACTGTTTGAAATAAACGAACTCATGCTTGATATTCGCTTCTGTCTTCTGGCGTGAACACGCCATCATGATTACGTCACACGATAGCTCCGTGATGGGTTGACCGGTAGCAGGAAGCATTTTTTAAAAGTGAATTATTTATTTATTTTTCCAGTAGCATCACGGCCATCACTTTAATTGTATGGACAAACAGAGCTGAAATGTGCTTATAAAAATCTTAATTTCGGTTCTGCTGAAGAAGGAAAGACATACATCTGGGATGGCTTAAAGGTGAGTTAATCATGAGAGAATTGTCATTTTTGGGTGAATTAACCCTTTAACTGTTTTATATAGCCACTAGACATCAATATTATACATGTTAACTTGATTTTATTGTGATAAAATTGCTTACTAACCTTTGTTGTGTAAGTTTATATCCAATTTTGACGACATAACGCTGTAAAAACGACAATTTAAACGACTTTATTGACTTTATTGCTCAAATAATATAATAGAAGAGTTTTAATAGAAGATTAAAAAATAAAAAAGCACAAACTGAGGTTATGGTGATCAATAACAATGTAAGAGAATGGGGCCAATTTTTGGAATGTTTAAAAAGGCCGAAATTTGAAGCGTATCATTATATAAAAGCACTTACATAAAAGGATAAGGAGAAAATAGTCTAAATAATTTTTTTGCGTTAACCAACATTATGCAACAAATGTTGTCGATTGAGCTTAACTTGTATTAAACTCTTAATATTCCTTTAACCAGATGCCCTTCAAGACACCCATGCCAGACTGAAACATCCATCCGTCATCCATCATTCATTGTTATCACTGTCGGGAACCTCAAATATTTTAGCGTTTTGGATTTTCTATAAACTTCTGTTGCATGGTTTTATCCACAGTCCCTTCCCCCTTTCATGCCCTTGAGATGGACCAATTTAAACCAAGTGTCTATAAGAATAAACCCTCTTCTAGTTGTTTTCTGTTTTTTTATTTTATAATGATCTGCATACTGTGATTGTTTGTACTACTGTGAAGTAGTACAAGTAGTTCATAGATCAAACTAACAGAGGAATATTTTGGTAACGCCAGTGTTACACTGTAGGTGAAATCAACCTACGAATGGTTTACTTATAGTTGACTAACATTGAACAAATTACACATCAGCTTTAAAGAAATAGTTCACTCAAGATGAAATTTCTCTCATCATTTACTCACCCTCATGTCATCCCTGATGTTTTTGACTTTCTTTCGTCTGCAGAACACAAGCAAAGATTAAAAATAAATAAATATCTCAGCTCTGTAGGACCATACAATGCAAGTCAACAGGGTTCAAAATGTTGAAGCTCCAAAAATCACACAAAGGCAGCATAAAAGTAATCCTTTCGACGTTTATTCCATATATTCTGAAGTGATCCAGTCGGCTTTGGGTTTTTTCACTGTACATCTTGACATCAGCAGTGTCCTTGGTGATCATGATTTTGAGCTCTTTTACATTTCCTAGCAAATGACGCATTCTCAGAGCACTAGATGGCGCTCTAGGAAGTGTAATCAAGCTTGAAATCATGATCCTGACTAGAGACTGCAATGGCAGATTGCTTCAGAATACCTGGATTAAATGGTGGAGTTTTATGGATTACTTTTATGCTGGCTTTATGTGCTTTTTGGAGCTTCAAAGTTTTGGACCCTGTTGACTTGCATTGTATGGACCTACAGAGCTGAGATATTCATCTAAAACTCTTCGCTTGTGTTCTGCAGAAGAAACAAAGTCATACACATCTGGTATGAGATGAGAGTGAGTAAATGAGGGAATTTTCATTTTTGGGTGAACTATTCATTTATGGGTAGGTTTAGTGATGGTTTAGGGACAGGGAATTGGCAGGGAATAATTATTTGACAAGTAGCTTTTACCACGAACCTAAGGATATAGATCGAATAAAACATTCTGTTTGGCTAAATGACATTGTGCGAATAATTTGCCTGCAATCATCAGAGTATTAGAGGCATCATTACACCTTCAGTAATGGTCATATTGGATATTTGTGTGTTCTTTAGGAGAGCTAATGGACTCCCTGCATGAAGAAGGTGTTCGACCACCTCCTCAAGACCCTCTGAAGATAGACAACACTGATGAAGAGGACATCTCCACCAGTCCTGACACAGAAACAGACACCAGATCAACTACATCAGCAACTCCCAGAGAAGATGCAGCAACTGTCCCAGAAGATAAAACCTCAAATGTTGCACCCAAACCAGGTCTGTTTCATAAATGTTTATAAAAAGCTGTAAACGGTGCGTGTTACTGTTTTTGGTTATTTGAGATATTTTGATGTTGCCCTTACATTTCGAATTGTTTTTACAACTTGAGGGATGATCCTAAATGATTGTTTGTGGTATTCGACAGCACGCCACAGCTGATGATAGTAAACATTAAGCTTTAAATGATGAATGAAGAAAACATGAGTGATGCTTATCAGTCGATGAGATTAAGAATGAAGTTTGAGTACTTGGAAAAGTTATAGCACGCCTCTCCTCAACAAGCCACATGATTTGAAGCATCATTCAGGCACGGGACAAGAAAAAAAGGGTTTAGAAAAAACCCTAAGTATCATTAATAGTAGTAATAGTGATTATTGCCTTAACAAGCACCACTTAATAACCTGGAATCAGTGTCAGAAATAAACTTTTATTTTTATTAAGGGGCAACAGTTGCCCAGTGGATTTGATTTTCAGGGGCATTGTTACATTTTTATATACAGATAAATACAGATGACAGCTACAGGTCAATACATTGTCTGCAGGGGACCTAAATTTAATAGATTTAATATTATGAAATATATCAAAGGTTAGAAAACCAAAAATGCAGTGGAATTTCCTGTCGGGGCATTTTTTACCCGACTTTTTAAAATATCTGAAGCAATTGCCCCTTTCAGTGGCATTTTTGCCTGGCATTTTACCATCGAACACTAGAGGGCAGTATGTAACCAGAAATAAATGTGGCAAACTACATGCCGATTTTAAATTATTCCCTGCAGTCACATATGCTATGCAAGATTAACAATTCCTGCATGCCACTTCACTTTGTAAATCAAATTAACAAAATTGAATTCGAAACTTTCCAGTCTCATCAGAAGTATATACTGTGAGTGAACAATTCACTTTCCATTAGGAGTGAAGTTTTTTTGCAGCAAAACATGTGATATATTTGGGGTACGAGGACTATACAACACTGTGTATGAATTATAGACAAATCTAAAGGCCCCTGGAATGAACACCCCCTAAGAACGTTCCGGAAACAGGAAGGATTTATTGAGGCTCCCAAAAGGAGTAGAAAACTCTAGCTCTCCGTCCCCAAACGGAAGCTACCTGGTGACAAATTTATCGCCACTTGCTTTATGACCATCTTTACATATGACTTATGTCCGTTGTTAACGTTGAAACAGACAGAGCTTAATGACTGATACTTCAAAGGAGATCAAACACTCCAGTGACAAACATGTGAGAATCTGTAATTGACCTCTCTGGATATTTGAGCTCAATGTAATGGAGCGAATACATGTGAAATACAAGTCAGCTTACTCCAAAGTTCAAAGTAATGAGAAACAAAGCAAGAGAAATTAGAACTAGATTTGTACATTTTTTTGAACACTGGAGTTATACAACTGACAAATATTGATTACATCTTGGATAAGTTTGCAACTAAAGCACCCAATACTGACAATGATGCACAAACACAGATTTGTTCATGTCTAAAGCATATAAAGAGAATAAACTAGTTTTAATCAACTCACCAGAAACCATAATTCATCTTATAGCGATTAAAAATATACACTGGCTGTCAAAAGTTTGGAATAATGTACAGATTATGCTCTTATGGAAAGAAATTGGTACTTTTATTCACTAAAGTGGCATTAAACTGATCATAATGTATATTCAGGATATAAATAATGTGCAAAATTACTATTACAATTTGAAAATAATGTTCAGAACTTCTCAAACTACTTCAAAGATTTTTCCATGTGCAGCAATGACAGCTTTGCAGATCCTTGACATTCTTGCCGTCAGTTTGTCCAGATACTCATGTGACCTTTCACCCCACACTTCCTGTAGCAGATGTGCAACTAAACAAGAGGATAAGTACATCAGAGTCTCTAGTTTGAGAAATAGACGCCTCACATGTCCTTCGATGACAGCTTCATTGAATTCTACCCGCTGAACACCAGTTTCATGTACAACAGTAAAGAGAAGACTCAGGGGTGCATTATGGGACGAATTGTAAAGATAAAGACACTTTTGAAAAAGAAAATCAAAAAGAAAAGGTTTGAGTGGGCAAAGAAACACAGATATTGGACAACAGATAATTGGAAAAGAGTGTTACGGATCTGAACCCCATTGAGCTTTTGTGGGATCAGCTAGACTGTACGGTGCATGAGAAGTACCCGACAAGACAGTCACATCTATGGCAAGTGCTACAGGAAGTGTGGGGTGAAAGGTCACATGAGGATCTGGACAAACTGACCGCTAGAATGCCTAAGATCTGCAAAACTGTCATTGCTGCATGTGGAGGATTTTTAATGAGAACACTTTGAAGTAGTTTAAGTGAATAAAAGTATAGTTTTCTTTCCATTAGAGCAAAATCTGTACATTATTCCAAACTTTTGGCCACCAGTGAATATTATATTTCTAAAAATTGTTGTTTGTGTTCAGCAGAAGAAAGAAAGTCAGACACATCTGGAATGGCATGAGGGTGAATAAATTATGAGAGATTTTGTATTTTTGGGTGATCTATTAATTTAAGTTAATGGTAAGGACTACAGTGTTACTCCCAGTAGGTCATTTTATTTTGCTGGATTTTTTAAACAAAAAAGTATATTCAAGAGTGTATTCATCACTTGTTTTTTTTGTTTTGTTGTACATTTGAGTTTGTGTTCAGGGGGGTTAGTGTGCCAGTAGAGGCTGGTCCAGATAGTAAAAGTTTTTTTCCACACCTCACGCTTCTTCTTTCCATATGTTTTCCTCTCATAAAGGAGTGTGCCAGCTCTAATTCACCCAACCCTGAGTCATCCCCGCACAGCAAATATATATTACCCTGTCCCCTCCGGGAACCAGAGACTGTGTGTGTGTGTGTGTGTGTGTGTGTTGAACTTGTATTTGAAGGAATGTGTCTGTGAGTTTTTGCTGTTTGTACTTTAGTGAGTGTGTGAATGTGTTACGGTAAATGTGCGTCCATGAGTCCTCAAGGAAAGGCAGTTCTGGTGTTTTTACGAACTGTAACTGCTAGAGAGGGAGAATGTGTGATCCGCAGGAACAAATGTGTCAAGAGTTTATCTCCCTGTTGCACAAAATGTCCTGCTTTTAATAGCACGTGTTTACTACTAATGGTCTGTGTGACCTTGGTACTATCAAGTCAGCATAATCTAGTCAAATTTGATAATATTCAATGTTTATTCTTTATCATTTGATGGTTCGATCAATTATTTATTCATAAAGATGACTTTTTGCAATGTTAAAATAACTGTCACAGTTAAATGCATTATAGGTTCTATACTGCAATAAAAAGCCAAAATGCAGTAACTACTGCAACACTGAAGCAGAGACAAATGTCTTCAAAAGTTTTGAAAATCAATTTCTCTCAGAATTTGAGCATAGTTGAGCCAAACCCATCTGTCACAGGACAGATCATAGTTAAAGAGACTCGATTTTGTTCAGAACTAAATTTGGACTACTTTAAGGGGTCGTTCAAACAGAAACGTATTCTTGCATAAACCTCTTCAACTAAAGGGCATTTTTGGGCTGCCGCCTGCAATTTTTCACCCTCAAATTAAAAAATTCATCATTTACACATACTTTGGACTAATTGCCAAAAAAACAAAAAACACATTGTTGCTAGAAATGTTTTTCTCTTTATCCCCTTACATCACAAAATGGCAATCTAAAATGCAGGTGGTTCTCTAACGCATTTTAGCTCTCACAGATGTGCTCGTCCATAGACATTCAGTCTAATTTTCAGTTCATGTGGCACCCCCATTGTTTCAGGCATGTCCACATAGTTGAAGAGGATAAAAAAAGCTAGGTGCAGTGCAATGAATACAACAAAAACTGGGTGTCTTGAGACCTCTAAAAAACAATGTACTCTTGCATGAGACACTGAAGAAAGGCGAGACGCATTGCCAATGGTCAACCATGTCCATTGAACAATTTAGAAAAATGCAGATGGTTGCAAAAATGCCTTCGGTGTGAACGGCCCAATACTGTGTTTTGCCCATGCAGTACAGTTTAAAAGGCAAATTATATTTAGTTAATAGCAGTTCACTTCTGCATAATAGGCCGAACTGCTTTCGTTTGTGAACTCCACTGGAGTGGACACGGTTGAGATTTCTCGGTGTGCCCTTGAATTCACAAAACAGCTTTCACACAAACCACAAGTACCAAACTCTTGATTCCAAACAGACTTAGACAAGGCCCTGAATGATCTTTTATGGTACTCTAGCACACTTTTTCCTTTTACCGAACAGTGCTATGTCGGCTCTGACCCGCTCAAAGCTCGGCCAAACAGTGAGTAACAGAACGCAGGCCGTTTTCACCCTGGATCTGGCCCAGCATCTCCTCTGGCTCTCGCTCTCGTGTTTACTCTGGTTTGCAGGGAAGCCATTCAACATCTCTATCTTCCCGTGCCGTATTTACAACCCCAGCCGGAAACATTCCCACTACTAAGTCAACTGGATGTATTAACAGGAAAAGAAGGAAGAATGGATGTTAAGAAAGAGCTAATTGTCTCAATGACTTGCGCTCTTTGTGTGAGAAAGTCACAGAACGGCGCTTAGGGGTCTCGAAGGAGGTCCCACGCCTCATGTGAAGCGTGTAAAGGCCAGATTTATTTGAAAACAGTGTAAATAGTCTATCACAATTGTAAATCAGGTTTTAAAAATGTTTTTTTAATGAAAGTGTTTCTAACAACTTGTATCTGGTCAATGCTAGGTTCTGAAGATGTGAGTGCAATTATCACTCAGTGTTTTATGTTGACAAACTTCTAATAGCCAGAGTTCAGTGAAGTCGTAAATTTAAGAGAAGCTCTGTTCTTGTGGGTCCATGGTAAAATCTCACCCCAAAATCAAAAGAAAGAACAAATCATATATTTTAAAATAGTTAATAAAATTTCCGGTAAAGTTAAAGAACCTATTTTAGGCTCATTAAGAGTTTTTGAATTGGGATATTTTTTTAATGACAATTCATTTTCACATTTTTACAATTTGCAACAAAATTTAGCAAATTGCATTTTTTAAATGAATGCATCATGGTAGTTTTTGTTGTACTTCCTATAATTGATGCTGATTTAATTAACCTATTAATATTTTAACTATAATGCAATATAAAGAACCTAATAAATCACCACTGATATAATTAATAGGAATTACAAAAAATCTAAAGTAAAATGTATGGACAAATGGGGGGATGAAATGTGCTAAATTTGTATGAAAATGATGTCATAATGCAAAAAAAAAAAATTGCAATGATACGTTTTCTTTATAAAAAAACAAAAAACAAATCTATATTTATATTGTGAGATTCATGTGAAAATTGCTTCATTTATTATAATAGGAGCTTTCTAGATTTCTCACTGTTGCATTATCAGAAAGCTTGCTGTCAGGACATGGTGTAAAGCTCCAAGTATGTTGAGGATCTTAATGGTCCTAGAAAATAAATTGCTTTGTCTTTATGCGAATTATAATGACCCGGACATATTCATGACAGGCTTTGTGAGAGGCACTGTTGTTGTGTTGTCCGTATGGCTCAGCTGTGTTCCTCCTTGTCCCTCTCTCTTTTTTTCTCTCCCTTAGAGAGGCTATTTCTCCTCTTTCTCTCCCCCCGTGGGGTGGTCGTGTTGATGGCAGGCTGGCAGGCTGACGCTCGGCGGCGGTTGGCACAGGGACAGGCAGGAAATGGCCCTTCTTTGCTTATTGCTTCAAACAGGATGTCAGTGTGTAAACTGTTGACATGGGTTGCCGGGAGCACTCTGAGGGGCTTGAATCAGTCCAGGGACATAGAGATAGGGGGTTAGAGTGAAGAGAGGGTTATTGTACAGTGTACTTAGAGACAGATGTATACATTTAACAATTAAATTTCACAAATGAGCTGTTTATTTTGCACAGTCCAACAAATGAATCAGTCTGTTTGTACGAGCTGCAGACAGGGAATGTAGGTTCTTTATCTGTGCTAAATTCAGCATGGCTTTATTTGCTTTTACACTAAGACTGTGGTGTGCAGATTGACCTCTAGGAGGGGCAGAGAAAATGTTTGCAATGGTGGAAAACGACAGATCTATTATAAATGTACCTGTTTTACACAGGCTACTTGATAGCTCACACGTCAGTGTTTTATTTTGCTGGCTTGACGAAGCCATTGCCTCTTGAGACAAGAAACAGAAAACAGGCAGTTAGAATCATGGAGCCGCCCAGTTCCTCAAGAAAAGTGTGGATATCTTTTTTTAACTGATCGGACAAATGGTTTTCACACAGCGGACGATCAAATATCAGAAAAATCTCAGAGACTTACATTGTCCATCCATCCATCCATCCATCCATCCATCCATCCATCCATCCATCCATCCATCCATCCATCCATCCATCCATCCATCCATCCATCCATCCATCCATCCATCCATCCATCCATCCATCCATCCATCCATCCATCCATCCATCCATCCATCCATCCATCCATCCATCCATCCATCCATCCATCCATCCATCCATCCATCCATCCATCCATCCATCCATCCATCGGCCCGAAAACTCCTTGTAAAAGCAGCGGGAGTCAACAAACAGAGCTCATGTTGTTTTATAGCTGATGATGTCATTATTTCAGAGCAGAGAAAATGACTTCCAAGTAAACGGGAGGACTTGCGTTTACTAGCGCAAGCTAGACAACTCATTTGTACCGCACAGAAAATCATGCTCATAAAAACTCACTTGAAGATCGCACACCTCTACAGTTCACGAACAATTCACAAAGTCTAATTCAAATGCTTTTATTTTGCCTTTATTGCAATTGTTTAGGGCTGTTAATCAATTACATTTTTTAATTGAATTCAATACATAACACGCTGATTAATTAAATTAATCACTGTTAACCGCATATGATTATTTGCAGAGAAAGACCCCAAAATAACAATGATTAAATATATAATGATTAAAAAAATGTATGTCTTATATACTATAAGTATTATAAATTTTAAATAAATGCATTACATTATTGTGGTAGACAAGTAAAGCATTGATAATCTATACAAAACGTGGCTTTAGAAGACAATATATTATTTATTTCCATATTATTGAAAATAAGCCTACATTGGCCTACAGTCCACAGCAATTCATTTTGCAATGAATTTGTCAATCTGTCCAAGATCGATTTATTATAATGGCTTTCTAAGGACACGTCGATTTACACGTGTCAGATGGACACTTGGAGCGTCTCACTTGGCTGCTTCACATCATAAACAGCGTTTTAGGTTTCTGTGTCAAGTTAAATGTTGTTTGAAACTTAGAAAAGCACGTCTCGAGATTCGGAATTGTGCTTCGTTCATCTTTGTTTGAATGCAAGAACACATTCTCATCTTGTGCTGTAACTAGTGTCAAGCATGCCTAAGTGTGGTTTGTTGTCTGTACAGCTGTGCGTTGCCTATACAGCTGGCGTTTTGCTTACTGCCCCCTGCTGAAAACAGGTGGAAATAGTGCAAAATCTAAAATATTTATTCAATTTTTTTTTATCCTAAAGTTTATTTACAGGTTTAATCAAAAGAAAATCCAGATTTTTAAAATGGTCTTAGAATTTCCGACCCCACTGTACATCCATATTCCCAGTTAAATGACTCCAAATGTGGGACATACCTGAGACCTGTTATTAATTATACCTCTTCTTTAGTATTATAGTAGTGATTCTGAGCGACATGCAACACATTTTATGTGATGCTCTGTAAGCATATGTTTAGTTTTACAAGGGAAGACCCTCTTGTTTCAGTTGGAGATCTCAGCCCTCAGGATTTTAATCTTTATAGAAAGTGGGTTTTAGACTCCTGCTGCTGCTTTTCCTCCCCTCTTCTTGTTGCTCAGAGGTGCTTAAATTTTCCGCTGTTCTGAACTATTAATATGACATAGTTTAGATGTGGGTGTGTCCTTATGTTTGGACATGCGCTCTTAAAAATTGAATGTGGCACACGAAGACATTATGATTAATAAAATGGTCTTAACCAGTCGTAAGCATCAGAAACAACTTGAAATGCCTTTGGTTGACAAACACCCATTCCTACATTATTTTCGATGCAACATGCAGTCAGCAGTTTAAATATAGCATGAAACCGTGTTTGCAACCCATTTTAATTCCATAATCTGACATATTTCTTTGTGAAGCATTATACCGAACCTAAGGAAAATAATAATTTGATCTATTTGAAATTGATTCGATCATGAAATGTGGTCTTTATATGGATTTATATTGCATCAGCCGAAAAGGAATGTTGTCTTTAAGGCAGAGCAACTTATTACATTTTATTCCAATAATTATTACATTATTACAAGAAAATATCTAAAAAAATGTTTAAATGATGTGCTCCAATGATTCATGCATGCTAAAAATCATATTAAGAAAGTAAATGCTAAATATCACAAAATGATGTAATTTCAGAGACGTAAAGATTTCAAGCTTTTGTAGTGTAGAACACATCAAGAAATTGCAACATTTTGCTACACTATATTTAGTTGTTCAGCTTGTTTCTAGACATTGTTAGCATGTGACTTGGCATTTCTAGCATGTTTTATCATGTTGCTTGGCATTGCTAGCATGTTTTAGCATGCAGTTAGGTATTGCTAGCATGTTTTAGTATGTAACTTGGCACTGCTAAACTGTTGCTAGACATTACTAGCATGTTTTAGCATGCAGCTATGCATTGCTAGCATGATTCTAGGTCTTGTTAGCATGTTTTAGAATGTAGTTGGGTATTGTTAACATGTTTTAGCATGTAGATATTTGGCATTGGTAGCATGTTGCTAGGCATTGCTAACATGATTTATCAAATTTCTAAGCATTGTTAGCCTGTAGCTTCTAGCATGTTTTAGCATGTTGTTTGGCATTTCTAGCATGTTTCTAGGTCTTACTACCATGTTTTAGAATGTAGCTAGGCATTATTAGCGTCTTATCTGTGATTGCTAGCATGTTTCGGGGTCTTGCTAGCATGCTTGTTTCTTGGCATTGTTAGCATATTTGGCATTGCTAGCATTTTTAGCATGTTGCTAGGCATTGCTAGCATGTAGCTAGGTTTTGCTAACATTAAGCTAGGCGTTTGTAGCAAACTGCATTTTTTTTACCGTCATTTGGAAAATTCCTAATCGCATATTCTTAATCGCAGGTAAGGGAGCCGACCTCAACAGACCCCTCTGTCGAAAAGCTAAGGACATTAGGAAAGAGCGACGACTTCAAAAAGAGCAACAGAAGCAGCAAGAAGGGGCATCTACCTCTCCGAATCCCACCCCATCAAAATCTGTATCTAATCATCCTAAATTATTAGAGGAATTCATTTTGGAGTCCTTACTGAATGACCCTCTTCACCGATTGGAGGTAAGAAATGAACTTGCATAGTTGCCTTAAATGCAGCTGACACCTTTTGAAATCACATAACTTACAAGAATAGTTTCATCAAAAATAAAAATTATGTCATTATTTACTAACCCTCATGTTGGTATAAACCCAAATGGCTTAATTTCTTCAAAGGAACACAAAATTAGAATTTTTGAAGAATGTTTATGCAGGTTTCTTCCATGTAGTGACCACATACTGTATGTCAAACTACTAAAAGGACCATAAAAGTCTTCCATGTGATAATGCGCTTTATATCATGCCTTCTGAAGTCATACGATAGAATTGTGTAAGGAACAGATCAAAAGGTGATTAAAAACCAGGCCATTTTATGGAAAATGCAACAAAGATTTTGACACAGGTGAATGACATTAGTGAATAGCCACTTAAACCTTCCTCTGTTTCATGCACAGTGCTATTGTATGGCTTCAGACGACATGGAACATTGTGTTTAAGTCATGTGGACCATTTTTATTGTGCTTTTGGTCCTTTTTGTAGCTTCTACTCATTATATGAAAAATTACAAATATTGGCAGCATACAGGTTTGAACAGCATGTGGCTGTTGTAAATTATGACATAATTTGAATAATAATTTATTTTGGTTAAGCTATTTCTTTAAACAAGCAAATGCAAGAGAGGAAGTTGCCCTTCGTATAACATCATACGTGAGTTAAATATCTATACTGATCTCAAGAGTACAGCTATATACAGCGTTTTTGTACTTGTTTATCCCAGGCTATTATTTTGACATGGTTTTGAACAATCCTCTCCTGCTTCTGCTGCGATTGGTTGGGTGAGGTCAGCATAGGTAAACAGCCAATGTTTTTGCTTACTAAGCAATTCTGTATGAAAGCGCACCTTATATCCCAAACGTCATTGTCCCCGGAGACGGCACTGGGCCGATTCATCCCTCAATTAACTTGTTGACTGGATTGATTTGATTGACTGCAATATGTCATTCAATTACTTTAAGTGGACGGCAGTCAATGTCAGCCTCATCTGAACAAGGTTGGTGGTTTGCTTTAGAGACAATACAAGAGGAATTCCTCTATATTTGCATGTCCAGCACTAAAAAAGCTAGTTTAAAAGCACTTGAGTGTTAAAGACATCGTTCATCCAAAAAATAACATTTCTTCAATTGGGCTCAGAACATACTCTACACAAGTGTGTGAATGCGGACGCTTCCAGCAATGCCACAAGGAGCGCTCTAGCGGACGTACGTCAATATATTGATTGCAACTTCTGGTTGTATGGCATATAAATGAGAGCTACGGCAGAGGGGCAACATTTCAGTGAATAACAATAATAAGATATATCATCATTTACTCACCCTCATGCCATCCCAGACGTGTATGTCTTTTATTCATCTGCAGAACACAAGCAAAGATTTTTAGAAGAATATCTCCGCTCTGTAGGTCCATACAATGAAAGTGAATGGGGGTCCAAAACTTTAAAGCTCTAAAAGCACATAAAAGCAGCATAAAGTAATCCATAAGACTCCAGTGGTTTAATCCATGTCTTCTGAAGTGATCCAATTGGTTTTGGGTGAGAATAGAACAAAATGTAACTCAATTTTCAATATAAACCTTGACATCTGCAGTCTCCTTGGCGATCCTTAATGTTTTCAAACTCGATTACACTTCCTAGTAAAGTGTAATCGAGATTGTAATTCAAGGTAATGTGTTTGTGTTCTGCAGATGAAAGAAAGTCATACACATCTGGGTTGGCTTGACGGGTGAGTAAATGATGAGAGAATTTTCATTTTTGGGAGAACTATTTTTAAACGGATGCATTTATACTAGTGCACATTATCAAATACTTCCTTTCAGACCTTTCAAAAAAAAGGTTTTTGTGTCGTTAAACTTTGGATAAGGACTGTAGAGACACCCAGCCTAATTAGATGTTTACATATAAGCGATCATACACATGTGGAGTGTTTTTAACAGACCCACCACACTCTAAAAGGAATAGTTCAACCAAATCTGAAATTTTGTCATCATTTCTCACACTCATGATTATTTAAACCCCTATGACTTTCTGTCTTTAGTGGAACACAAAACTGATTGATTTTTTTTATTTTTTTTTACCATGTAAATACAAAGAATGGGGACTTCATGGGCCGCTTTTATAAAACATTTATGGTGCTTTTGCATGTTTTTTTTTTTTTTAGAAGCCTGAAGCTTCAGTCTTCATTTATTGTAATTGCACTCTAAAAAATGCTGGGTTAATAATGACCCAATTTGGGTCATTTTGGCAACCAACCGCTGGGTCCAATAGGGACTAAATCAACGCTGGGTTGTTTTGACCCAACGGGGTTGGGTTAAAAGTTTGACCCATCATGCTGTTTTTTTTTTATCCAACTATTGCTGGATTAATGTATACCCAAACTAGAATTCTTGTTAATCAAATTAACTTTACCCCCTCCCCTAAACACGCACTACAATAACAATCAAATGGTAGAATTTTATTGTCTGTTTTAATAAACAAGTTACCAGTCTGTAGAAATTCACACACTCGGGAACACTTCTTGGGATAATTAATAATTAAGAGGTAGAAAGCTTTCAAGTAAATAACCACTGTGTATTTTGCTGAAGCGCTTCTCTGTGAAGGACAACAAAAGCTTGAAAGCACTGATTGTTTTCTCCAAGCATCAGTATGTAAATTTGATGGCATATGTTGCACTGTGCAGGTAATGAGCCACTGGTACCAACCTGGAAAAACAGAATTGACTGTAAATCAATGCATGAAGACTAAGTTTAAAACCTAAGTACACATCTTTAGGAGCAGTAAAATCAGTATACGTCTGGCAAAGTACTCATGACTTATTAGCGCTTCTAAAGTATTTGGTATTTTCAGTAACACTTTACAATAAGATTGTATTTGTTAACATTAGTTAACTAAATTAGTTAGCAGTTAACAATATTATTAATGAACTGACTAATGTTTTCAAGCGCAAAGAATGTAGTGATGCTGTATTTTCTTCTGAAAGCAACCCTTAACCAAACACCAGCCATTGGAAACCTAAGGCCCTTTATACATGCCCAATTCCCAGTGCGGTCTAAGACCTTGTGATGGTGTAGTGACTTGCCTCAATCGGGGTGGCGGAGGACGAATCTCAGATTGCCTCTGCGTCTGAGACCACCATTCTGCACATCTTATCACATGGCTTGTTGCTGTGGAGACATAATGCGTGTGGAGGCTTTGCGCTATTCTCCGTGGCATCCCCGCACAACTCACGCCCCACCGAGAGCGAACCACATTATAGCGACCACGAGGAGGTTACCCCATGTGACTCCACCCTCCCTAGCAACTGGGCCAATTTGGTTGTTTAGGGGATCTGGCTGGAGTTACTCAGCACTCTCTGGATTCGAACTCGCAACTTTACTCGCTGAGCTACCCAGGCCCCCTTTTCATGCCATGTTAAGAACAGGATGATGTACCAAGGCCATGCACTACTACTACTATTACTACTACTACTGCTAATTTACAGATGTTTAAAGTATGGCTGTTGATGGCAGCACAACAAGAATAAGAAGCTTTTTTTTAACAGGATGTGTTCTTGCATTCAGAAACAGCCGAAAAGAACTGAGGTCTCCAGATGTGTTTTTCAAAGTTGCAAATAGGGCTGCACGATATGGAGGGAAAATACGTTATCCAATAAGTTGCTGGATAATGCGATATTCGATATTCCTATGATGACTTCATCGGAGTGCACCGAACATCATAACCGCCCAAATTAAATAAAAACACAGTCTATCTCAGTGATCACAAAAATACTTGTTTTTTGTTATGAATTGCATTTAGACTCTGTATAATATCTCATTTTACCATTAGCTATGTAGCAGATATTAAAATTCAGATTTAAATATTTGTATTTTATTTAAAAAAAGCATATGAATATAAAGTTAATTTCACCATATTATAGTATATCCTTAAATGGTCTGTGTTATGAATTATTGAATTTTTACACTGTAATTCATGTTCATATACATTTCATTAGTTAGTTCATTCAATGTGGGACTTGTGGGAAGCGCTTGCCGTAGACCTTCGCATTAGTTTAACGTTCCTGTTCTCAGTCGATGCTGCGGCTGCACTTAGAGGAATGATTTCTCAGGACAATCCATTCATTGAAACCCATCCTTTGATTTATCCGAAGCGGCCATTAAACAAGCAATGTTAGAGTTTCAAGCTGGCATGTGATCTCATTGTTATCTGCACAAATGCTGTTTTGATACTCTTTAATGCAGTGTGTGACAGATTGAGATGCCATTTAAACTGAGCGGGGCACAGTGCATGCTCTCTCTGCTTTAGCACAAAAAAGAAACCTGAATGAGCATCAGAATGTGTTGAAAGATACAGACTTAATGAAATCTGCTTATATGCACAGTGCACACCCATGCGATTATGTACATGTGCAATATTTCGATAAATTCGATATATCATGCAGCCCTAGTTTCAAACTACTTTTAATTTGACAAAACATCTTAAACACATCAACTATGACATGAGACGCTGAAAACCATTGAGAAGCAATGTCACACATATTAAAATATTGACTTCTAAAGCCACTTTTTATAAAGTCAATTTAAGGCTTGTCAGCCACAAAGTCATGTATCTAAATTATCTTTATTTGTGGGATCTCTCATTAAATATTGATACTGTATATGTGATTTCGTTTGATTTATTTAGTCATTAACTTAATTTGCAAATTAAACATTTCAATTGAACGACAGCCCTCGTTCAAAGTTAACCAAAAAAAAGGTTTAGACCGTGCACTACTACTAAGTCATTTTTTAGGATATTGCTAGATCTAAGGGCAGTTGATGGTGGGGCATGATGCAACTGAGTGAGGGTATGTTTACGTGCAAATGTGTACGTATAAAATACTTTTATTTTAAAATTGGATGTTAACTTACAGCTTGCAGGCCTTCCTTGTGAAGCTTGGTCCAAATATGTTCCTTCCAATTGTGTACACCGATAGTAAGAGCACAGTAGAGACCAGAAAGGCGAAGTCACCTTATTTGTCTTAAAAATAAAAATAAGAATTGTTCAATGTAAACCAAAAAAGTTTACATCATGTCAAGAAAATTTGACTGCTGTGACATTTGGATGTGTGATGTATCTTAAAGGAATGGTTCACCCCCAAATGTAAATTCTGTCATCATTTACTCTTTGTATGAATCCTTCTCTTGATTGGTTATTATTCATTTAAATACCATTATGTCGTTCCATACCCAAATGCTGTTATTGAGCACAGAAGTAAAATTCAAAATTCTAATTCTAATTTTCCAAACAATGTGAGGCCGTATTGGCCAGTCTGTCCACCCCCCAAAATGTTCATAAAAGTGCCAAAGTTACTGTGCACTATTTTGAAAGTCTTCTGGAGCTGAACAATAATTTTATACAGTATGTGGAACAGGATGACTGTAATAATTTTAAAGATCAAATCATTCCTGCAACTCCGCATGCAGTTCTCTGATCAAATATGTCACAGATTTGATGTCATGACAGTTGATCATGAGACACGTGAGAAAGAAAATTATTGTATTGACATCTAACCTGCAGCATAATTTATTTGAGAACAGCACAATGGTTTTTAGCATAATTAGAACGGCATAATATTGGTCCGTGCCTCACATAAAGCTATCATGTGGCTTCAGAAGACTTGGAATATATTGTACTAAACACAAAGACTTTATTGGTGCTTTAATAACCAGTTTGGAGCTTGACAGACTGGGTACTATGCGATAGGGAGGACAACAGGGAAGGGAGTTCTCTTTTTAAAATTATTCAACATTTTTCCTTTTGCTTGTAATGGCACAAGTGTAGTACTATTAAGTAGTAACATAATTACAATTTTGGAGTGACAGAATTAACTATTTTCTTAATGTATTTTAAATAGTTACACCTAAATGACAGCAATGTCTTGCTGTTCCCTTAAATATGTATAATGTTCTTTGTCCCCAATACCTGCTCTGATAGTTTCCATGGTGGAAAGCAAATGAAGAGCCACTTCTCTCTGTTGGCAAAGTGCAGGATCTTGTGTCTGAACACAGGCGCACCAGCTCCCTTTGAGCTTTGAGGTGGAGTCAGGATTCAAAACTGAGAAAATCTTTAGATATTTACCAAAAGTACCCATGGTTTTACTATAGTAAGCATAGTTTAACCATTGTGTATGTAGTAAAACCATAGTAGCCACAAAAGTACCCATGGTTAGACAGTCATGGTAACTACAATTTTACCATAGTAAATAATACCATGGTTACTATATTTGGCACTGCAGTATTACTGTAGTAAAACCATCGTTGTTATAACTTTACTATAGTAAAACAATGGTTTCCGACAAAAAAACATAAACATGGTTAACACATTCATGGATACTACCATAGATATTTATGGTAACTTCAATATTACTGCAGTAAAACCATCATTCATTTTTGTAAGGATTACTAGAAGCATGTCTGGGTGTCTAGGGGGCAGAATAGCTAGCTTAGATGAAAATGTTGGCATAAGTAATTAGTTTAACACAAAAGAGCGTCCTGACAAATGTGATCAAATAAATGTGTGTATTAATCTTGGGATAAGCAGAATATTTGACTCCAGAACATTGGATGCACAATTGTAGTGGTGCACTGGTCCGTCATTAATTATTACTTATTAAAAATTATTTAAAAAAATAGTTTCAAATGACTTGAGTGTCTCCAGCGTCGTCTCTCGTGCTCTTCAGTCTTAACGGATGTTTGAAATTTCATGTGGCGTCCGCAACACAGCACCGCTTGGTTACAGGTTATTCAGGGAATAGTTATAAACCCAAGCTGAAAACATGAAAATGTGTTGAGACAAACAAACGTGTGGTTAATGCACATCGGAGGCGTAACGGCCACTTCACGCCGCATTGTCACCTCAGGATGTGCATTCATTTTCAGTGATTCAACTGTCTGTCTCTAATTATTCCTTCATATGTTAGAAAATGATTAAATAAACAAGTAAATTAACAATTTGCTACTTCCAGTTTCCAGCATTGGTGCTCTTTCTCTCGTTCGGCGGCCTTCACCAAGATTTGAAACTGTAAGTAACAACGTACGACGTATATGGTTTCTTTCACGTCCGCTTTCCCACCTCAGCAGAACTGGGTTACTGGTTTAAAACGTTTACCAACCTAGATTGGGTCAAATCAACCCAACTTCTTCACCCAACAGCCTTAACCCAGCGTTTGGGTATATCATTTTTAGAGTGTAAATGGGGGGGGGGGAAATGTCTCCGTTTGTGTTCCATGGATGAAAGAGAGACATGCATGTTGAGAACAATATGAGGGTGAGTAAATGGTGACAGAATTGTCATTCTTGTGTGAACTATACCTTTAACTCTTTTAACCCACAAAGAGCAACAGTTATCTGGGTGTTCGCAAGCAAATTACGATACAATTTAGTCATCAAATGCCTCTAACATACCTGTAGAGGGCAGTAGTGGCACACTATAACTTGTCCCCAATTTGTACTTCTTTTCAAACCCCAGTTTTGTGATTGCTTCTGCCCTCGTTTACCCCTCTTGTAATTTGAAATCTCTGAGCTGTTATGACAGCACTGTGCTCTCTTTGTCTTGGTTCCTACTCACACACTTAATTAAGTTCTCCACAACTCCAGAGAATAACCCAACAGATGAAAATATTTTTTATCTGAAACAAAAGTCGCAAATATCTTCAATTAACTCGGCCAGGCATTAATATGAGCGCTTCAGTGAAGGCCAAATAAAATAAAACCTGAAGTTAAATCCCCCTGGCCTTGCTCTTCTGTGGAACTTGTAAACCATAAGCACCTCGTCCAATGAAAACGTCTCTACGAGAGTTGTTTTAATTAGGAACAGCTTTGCCAGTCAATTAAATATTTTTGTTTGGAGGATTGGATTTTTATTTACCACCTCACTTTTGAAGCCAGCGTGCCCTTGTGCAAACACAGACGATTCTGGTAGATGTCAAGCTCTGATTTACTAATCAAACCTTACATCAAATCCCACACAATGCACTTTAAACTGATGTCAGACTTTCACACCCATGTAGAAGTTGGAAGACGCTTTGTCTAAGTTTGGCTCCAGACTATTCACGAAATCACTTGACCGTTATGTAATGTAATTAAAGTAGTTAGCTACGTTTAATTACAAATGGACAAAAACGCACCATAAAATTAGTTCATACGACTCTTGCGCTGTATTTCAAGTTGTCTGAAGCCATACGATAGCTAAGGAAATATGAAATTCTGTTATTATAAGTCATTATTCACTGAAAACATCATCCTCCGCCTTCCAAATTTTATTGGCGCAAATGCATATTGGCACATCACGTTTGGTCACATGACATACAAGAACCAATGGTGTTTAGTGCCATTAACATCAAACCATTTGCAACGTGTTTTGACATGCAAAGTTTGAACATTTCTGTATGTTATTATTACAAACCGCCCAATAGTTGCTAGCAAATTCGCTTAAAAAGAGCTACTTTGGGGGCCTGGGTAGCTCGGCAAGTAAAGACGCTGACTACCACACATGGAGTCGCAAGTTCGAATCCAGGGTGTGCTGAGTGACTCCAGCCAGACTTCCTTAGCAACCAATTGGCCCGGTTGCTAGGGTGGGTAGAGCCACATTGGGGTAACATCCTCGAGGTCGCTATAATGTGGTTCGCTCTCGGTGGGGTGCGTGGTGAGTTGTGCGTGATGGCGCTGAGAATTGCGTGAAGCCTCCACACGCACTGTCTCCACGGTAACGTGCTCAACAAGCTGCGTGATAAGATCCACGGATTGACTGTCTCAGACACGGAGGCAACTGAAATTCCTCCTCTGCCGCTCGGATTGAGGCAAGTCACTACACCACTATGAGGACTTAGAGCGCATTGGGAATTGGGCATGCCAAATTGGGGAGAAAAGGGGAGAACCCCTTTTTTATCCTTTGAAATGTATATGATATCCAAGCTATGGTCATTGTGGTTATTTCTTTTCATTATTTCCTTTTTTTTTTTTTTATTATGGTTGCTGATGTGATATTATGAAGCTAGTTCTACTGCAGCCCGAAAACTCATACAGTAATGAGACACTTTGTTGAGACAGTTTGACTGCCGGTCTGGGTTTAATCATTAGGATTAAATGTGTGTTTGCCTTTTCCACAGTTTGTAGACCAGGAAGTGGCACACTATCTATGAATCTTTCTAATTTAACAGGTTTTTAGGGAAACAGCTTTTTTGTTTTTCTAAAATCTTAAAGTATTTTCCGTGCAAATTGTATATGCAATTGCATTTTCTATATGTGGACGCATAAATGGTGACTTAATCCAAATGCAATTGCAAATTACTTATTACAGTGTGCATTTTTGTTTACACAAACATACAAGGTCTGCCAAATTTCAAATGGAAAAGTCCATTTGCCATTTTATTTCCCACGTCTTACGAGGTATGACCCTGTCATATCAAAATAGCAAAAGCAATTACTCCATTTGGTATTTCACTTCCTCTGCACCCCATAGAGAGTCTGCCAAAATTAAAATGCCAACACATCTGCACCAAAAATCATGCCATGATCCAAATCACTGAGATCACATTTTTTCCCCATTCTGATGGTTGATGTGAACAATAACTGAAGCTCCTGACCTGTATCTGATTGATTTTATGGCCTGCAATGCTGCCACATGATTGGCTGATTAGATAATCACATGGATGATTGTTGGTGCCAGATGGGCTGGTTTGAGTATTTCTGTAACTGCTGATCTCCTGGGATTTTCACACACAACCGTCTCTAAAATTTATGGCAAAAACATTAATATTAGGCCGGTGGTTTTAATGTTGTGGCTGATCTCTCTCTCTCTCTCTCTCTCTCTCTCTCTCTCTCTCTCCTCTCTCCTCTCTCCGGAAGTGCAAAGGTAATTGCGACTCCATTTGAATTTTGGTAGGCACCATATGGGATGCAGAGGAAATTAAATGGCATACAGGGTAATTGCTTTTTGTATATCGATATGACAGGGTAATAACTCATATCATATAGGAAATGCAGTTGCAAATGGATTTTGCTTTTTCATTTGAAATTTGGCAGACATTGTACGTTCATGTAAACGAAAATGCAAGCAGTAATACGCGATTTGCAATTGCATTTGGATTGTAATTAAGGACAATAAAAATCCTTCATTATATTTTTTTATAATTGTTTACACATCATGGTAGCATTTCTTGCATTGGCTTTTAAGTTTAATTG
This sequence comes from Moxostoma hubbsi, assembly GCA_032164185.1. Taxonomy (NCBI): domain Eukaryota; kingdom Metazoa; phylum Chordata; class Actinopteri; order Cypriniformes; family Catostomidae; genus Moxostoma; species Moxostoma hubbsi. Next base: position 2,795,178 of record JAVLUX010000034.1, read on the forward strand.
ATCCAGATGCATAACATAAATGAAAATTGAGTGGGAAAATGTGCTTAATTGCCATGTAAATAAATCTAATGGCCCTTTATACTTTATATTGATGTCATTTTCTTCATGTGAAATATAATTAATTATATTTTTCTTTTGATTTTACGATGAAATACGACCTGTACACAATTTTTTGAGATTCACAACATTAGACACATTTTAAGTATCTAAAGTACTTGGATTTTTCTTGATTACTTATGCTGAATCTCACCCAACCAAACGAATGCTGTAATATGATAAATATGGGTTTACTGTTCAATTGTGTTTATTTCATTTTTCAAATGTGTTTTTTTTATCTTGTTGGGCTACAATTCTGACTTGAGCAAAATGGGGCACTTGCACATTAGAAAAATTAATTTTTTATTGGACAATAATGCGTAAAATGTGTTTTGAAGGAGTGCAAAGAGCCGTGTCTGAAATCAGAGTTTGAAATCAAGCAGGAATACAGCAAATTGGATTTCCGAAAGCAAAACTGGAAAACTTCAGCAACATTTTCTCGCATTTGGTTGCTTTTTCGCAAAAATATTTTCTTTTATGAACTTGGGACACACCATCCACTTTTGAAATCAATGGATTTGCTGTCTTCTTTTGCTTGGCATAAACTAGTGTGTAAGTGCCATTTTGTGCAACCATTCATTTGGAAAACGTATCCTATATAGAAATTAATTAAAAAAACTACATGTACAACAACTTTATTCATTTTCTGCTCCAAGTTATTATATCAGGGTTCCTACAGTCATGAAAAATGTTACAATTTTGTGATTTATTTTTCAGACCTGGAAAAGTCCTAGAAATGTAATAACATTTTCATTCGATTTGTATCTACAGTAATTGGTAATCACATTTTTGTTGTTGTTGTTGTTGGTATAACCAGCTCTATAATATTTAGTCTGTTAGAATAGAAGGTGTAATCTCTATGATTTGATTTTAAAAATCATTCTCCATCAATCACAAATGACTGGAAGTCATTTTCAAAATTGGTCAAAACATGTGGGAACCCTGTTATATTCTTTATATTATAAGTCTTGAGCCATTAACTGTGTGTTCTTTTAGCTTCTTTCTGGGAAGATCAAATTTTTCTTTGTAACCCTTTTGCTGTTCATCATCCTCATGTTGAAGGTGAGGCTAGTGCGCTCCAATCCACCCAGTCCACAGTTCAAAGCTTCATTTGATGCCTCTTACCAAGTGTACAAACTCTACCAGATGGCCATTCACAAGGATCCACCTGAAAAAGCTACCGAGAGCCAGGTTAGAGGACCTAAAGCTCAGGGGTTCAGGAAGTATGCCGGTCTCTTAGGTGTTGAGCACATTTTAGATGGCCTTCTTGCTGAAAATAACAGCATCTACCAGCCTAATCTGGTTGGGTGATCTTAGCTGGTCTCTCAGCCTGGTGAGTTGGCTGGTTTAGGATGGTTTTGGGTCACTTTTTAGCTGATCAGTCTGGGAGACCAGCTTAAACCAGCATAGGCTAATTTAATGTTTTTTTTGTTCATTAGGTTTGCTTTCTCTTTTGTCTAAGAACCGAATAATGTTTTGAGGAATACTACATAGAACCGTTGTTAATGGTGACATCAGCTTACATTTGGAGCGATTTGTGTATACAAGAAGTTGACCAGGAGCAGAAGAAGCAGATAGGAGTAAGGAGGTGATGTATGGGCCGGGAAAGGGTCCAGGGTGGGTGGAAATCTAAATGAACTTGAGGGAGAAATGAAAACCTGTTCAACTAAAACTGGAAGCAAAAAATCATTTTCACCCCAAAAATAAAATCAGCCATTACTCACTCTGATGTCATTCAAAACCTGTCGGCTGTTATTTTTCAATTGAACACTGAAAGTAAATTTGGAAGAGTCTGTATGCATCTCATTCCATACAATGTCTCCAAAAAGGACAAAGATACACCATAAAAGTTGTCTATTATAGGGGTGTCCAAAGACGAGAACCACGCAATCCATTTGTCAATGAATAATGTCTCTTTTAATATCCTTTCTGTTCTCTACAGCCAGTTGTTAGTAAAAAATAAATAAATAAACGTTTATTTCTAATCGTGCATAACAGATGATATAAAGCCATTTGAGTCTCTCTTGTTAACGTGCTCATTTACTGACGCTGTTTACAGGAATGCTGGTTTTTAATGCATGTTCTACAAATCCATGTAAATACTTTTAAATAGTACAACTTATGCAATTAAACAATAAACATTGAACAAAATATAATATATGCAATATAATATCTTATTTATTGATTGCATACATGGATTTGTTCATTTTTTAAAAGCTGAAATGGGACCAAAATGACAAACTAATAAAATATATTTAGTAAAATTATATATTTTTTTAATGTATCTAGTTAGAAGGTCCCCCTATATAAAATTAACTGCATTATCTACGAGATAATTTCTTTCATATGCAACAAAAGACATTATAACGCAAATATACCCATATGAATCGATATCGAATCGAATTGGTAAAGACTCTAATCAAGAGCTTGTGAATCAGAATCGTATTATTATTTAGCCCTAGTCCATGATGTTACTTTCGTTTTAGTGCCATGCTCGCGTCCCAAAAAATACTAAATAAATACAGCATCTTTGGTTACTAAGTATCGACAAGCCATTTTTGAACCTGGACGCTGGCTAGACGTGAACGCTCTACTTTGTGTTATAGATCATTTCCCAAAACAATATCAAGTGAATTTTCTAAAAAGGTACTTCAGAGACTAACCAGATAACCACATTCTCTCAATTCTTTACAATATACACACATTTGCTCTGTCTTACATTTACATTTATTCATTTGGCAGACGCTTTTATCCAAAGCGACTTACAAAAGAGGAGAACATAAGCGAATCATCTTAAGGAGACAGTGGTACGAAAACTGCCATACTACAAAGTTTCACTATCATCAGAATAGTGTTCAAAACAGATTAAAGTGCAACAAGAATTTTTGTTTCTTTTTTTTTTTAGTGACCAGTTAAGTGCTCATGAAAAATGTGTTTTTAGCTGTTTTTTGAAGAAGTGAGTGAGTCAGCTTTACGAATGGAGATGGAAATGTCATTCCACCAGCATGGTATGATGAAACTGAGAGTCCGGGAAAGTGTGTTGGTGCCTCTTTGTGTTGGTACAACAAGGCGATGTTCCTTCTGGTGGGCACTGCAGAAATGATTTTAGGTATGCTGGAGCAGATCCAGTGACTGTTTTGTATGCAGCATCAGAGCCTTGAATTTAATACGTGCATCAACCGGCAGCCAGTGGAGAGAGACAAAGAGGGGTGTAACATGCGCTCTCTTTGGTTCATTAAAGACCAGATGTGCTGCTGCATTCTGGATCATTTGCAGAGGTCTGATTGCACATGCAGGAAGTTCTGCAATGAGAGCGTTACAGTAGTCCAGTCTAGAGATGACAAGTGACTGAACAAGCAGTTGTGTGGCATGTTCAGAGAGGAAAGGTCTTATCTTCCTGATATTGTAGAGTGTAAATCTACATGATCTTGCAGTCTTTGAGATGTGGTCTGTGAAATTTAGCTTGTTATCGATTGTCTTGAGCTTGTCTGTTAATGTTTTCACATTTAAAATTATGAATGACATACGAATCACGTACTGTACGTGACATATTTTTAATTCAAAACCGCACATTTCGCCAAACGGTGAATAGTTTGCACCACTGGAAATGACTGTTGGTCTGTACAACATTTCAATCATAAAATAGTGGGCAAATATTGCATGTTTAGATATATACTGACATCTTACATAACACTCTTAACCTGTACTGCTGACACTGATGCGTGATTGTAGCATTTTTTTATTTGACAACTTTTGCTTTTCTTTCAGCTCTCATTGATATTCAAGTATCATCTGAATTTGTGCATCTGTGTGCCCATTTGAAGGATGCCATATTATGAATATCTTACTTTTTTTGTTTTGCCTTAAACTTTCATTGGTGCACATTGGGTAAAATAGGCCAAGCTTAGATTGGGTGTTTTTGAGATGTTGTGGCACCAGTGCTTGTGATCTTAAAACACCCACCTGCCACCTTGGCTTTAATTTGTAACCTTTATCAAATGTGTTCATCATCAGTCAGGTGTATTGACAGCCATTATCAGTGTTGGAAATGTGAATTTAGTCTCATGGCCTTAGTGCACTTGCCTCACCTTCAGCCATCTGTCTCCTTACATTTTGTTTTTTGTCATACTTCATAACATCACACTCACTCCCCTGTCCTTCGCAAACTATTAATTGTATTCAAGAAGCTGGAAGTACGTTTCTGTATTTACTGAAGCCTTAAATGTAATTTTGTTGTTGTTGTAGTTTTCTGACTGATCTGTATTAGATAATTATATTCTTTAAGCAGATATTATACATCTGCTGACTTGTGTGTTTAAAACTACAGTATTTATTCTACAACAGTAAACTGTGAAATATTATACTCTTTAAATGTTTAAAAAAGCAGTTTTATTTGCTTCAATTCTCATTACTGTAAAATAAAAAATGCTTAAATGAAGTATTTATACATCATGGTATTTCTTGCACTGCCTTTAATTTGTGCTGATTTCAACAATAATAAAAACAATGGTATTACATAATTTTTTTAATGTAATACAATTCAATATTATAGTACAGTTATGAGAATCTTATGAATCCGGACTGAGAATAATGGTGATTTCAAACAAATTGAAAAGTAAAATGTTGGAATGAGAATTTGGAGGGAAAATGTGCTTCAGGGTGGGAAATAATAGCACAATATGCAGTATTGTGCTTCTCCATAAAATAGCTGTTTCAAATGGTTTAAACGATTCAGAAACATTTGGAGATACTGAATTTAAAAACGGTTAAATTAAGAATTTTATAGAATTTCTATAACAGAAGATTCAATAAAGATATTCATTAAAACTTTACAAAAAGGTTGTGTTCATTACCATTAATTAACATTTTAAAACAATCAGCCACAACATTAAAACCACCTGTCTAATATTGTGTAGGTCCCCCTCGTGCCGCCAAAACTGCACCAACCCGCATCTCAGGATGGCATTCAGAGATGATATTCTTCTCAACACAATTATACAGAGCAGTTATCTGAGTTACTGTAGAGTTTGTCAGTTCAAACCAGTCTGGCCATTCTCTGTTGACCACTCATCAACAAGGTGTTTCCATCAGCAGAACTGCCATTCAGTGGATTTTTGTTTTGTTTTTGGCACCATTCGGAGTAAATTCTAGAGACTTTTGTGCGGTAAAATCCCAGGAGATCAGCAGTTACAGAAATACTCAAACCAGCCCATCTGTTACCAACAATCATCCATGTGATTATCTAATCAGCCAATCGTGTGGCAGCAGTGCAGTGCATAAAATCATGCAGATATGGGTAAGGAGCTTTAGTTAATGTTCACATCAACCATCAGAATGGGGATTTTTTTTTATCTCAGTGATTTGGACAGTGGCATGATTGTTGGTGCCAGATGGGCTGGTTTGAGTATTTCTGGGATTTTCAGACACAACAGTCTCTAGAATTTACTCTGAATGGTGCCAAAAACATCCAGTGAGTGACAGTTCTATGGACGGAACGGAATCGCCTTGTTCATGAGAGAGGTGAACCGAGAATGGCCAGACTGGTCTATGCTAACTCCAATAACCACTCTTTACAACGGGTTGGTGCTGTTTTGGCGGCACGAGGGGGACCTACACAATATTAGGCAGGTGGTTTTAATGTTGTGGCTGATCGGTATATATACGTTAACATTAGTTAAAGCTGAAGTATGTAATTTCTGCGACACTAGCGCCACTAAACGGAATTTTAATTATATAAATATTTTTCTAAACAGCTTTCTGAATAAGTCCCACCCCCAATTAACACCATTGGTTGAGTAATGTTGTTGGGGCTGGTCTAAGGGAGTCACTCAAAACATATGCAGGAATTTGTATAGTGCCACAGAGTCAGTGTCTGCAGATTTAAGAAAATTAATTCATGAATGGCTTACTTATAGTTTCTCTGCATATTAAGCTGTGATAGGAGAAAGTATCTTAATACAGAAAAGTTACATACTTAAGCTTTAATGCATTATGACCTTACAATGAACAATAGTATTTTCATATATAAACTAAGAGCCAAGATTTAATAACAATGATTTAAAAAATTGTTCATTTATGATATTTAATGCATTATCTAATAATAATGAATATAATGGTGCTGTAAAGTGTTACCAGATCTTCTAAAGGCTATGTGTTATACACAAGCTGTTTTAAACTTATTTTTGGTATTGAGTTAACCACTCCCCTGTTCAACCAACTTTCATTACACCCCCCACCCCAATTAATCTTCCTCTTTTTCTGTATCTATAATTTGCTAAACGTCTTTCCTCATTCCTTCATACATTGTAATCGTCTTCTCCTCCCCTGTCATTTTGTTGTCGTTCCCTTCCTCCTCCTAATCATCCCTCAATCACTCTGAAGGTGAGGCTAGTGCCAGTCAGCTTTGAGGACCCGTGCTTCCTGGCCTCCTACAAGCAGTCTGCAGCGCTGTACGCCCGCTACCAGATGACCGTTCACAGCGAATCACCGTACGAGTGCAGGGAGAGCGAGGTACAGATTTAAAACGTCACGTATTCACTGACTGCATGAAACACCTCAATCGATTGACCTGGCACTTTGCTTACTATCTCACTAAATCACAAACATTTCTCTGGTGAGCATGAACTTATTAATAGAGACAAGAGCACACATTTATGCATCCCATTTCTTTTGTCATTTCTCAAAGATAACTGGACCAGACTTTCATCTGTTCAGTTTTGTTAGATGTTTGTGTTGTTGATGGGATGATTATGAAGGTGAATTTGTGATTGTAAACATGTCTAATGTGTTTCGATTTTAGCCTGAGCACACTGATTTGTGCAACTTTCAGGTGCCATTATTTATGACACCGCTGATGAGTGTAGTAATTGTTGGACACGTGTGACAATCAGTATTGGGTGTAATGCAATACTAAGTAATTAATTACTGTATTTATATTAGGTAAGGATTACTCTTAAAGTTTTCTGTAATTTAATTACTCTTCTGATGTAGTTGCATATAATACTGTGTAGACTATAGAACAATTCGACGTAAAACAGTGAATTTAAAACCAAAATGTAACTTCTGATGTTAAAATGTATGTTTTTTAATTTAATGCTGCCCTCTTAAATTCTTTGGCCATTTCAAGAATAATTTATTTGATTTAATTATTTATTTGAAAGCATTAAAAGAACAGTTTCATGTCTATCCTTGTATTGTTCATCTGGTCGAAGTTGTTATTATTAGTATATAATTAGTAATAAGTAATGCAATTACTTTTCAGACAGAGTAATTAGTACAATAATCTAATTACACTGTAGATGTAATTAGTAGGTTGTAAATAATACCAAACTACCCAACACCGGTGGCAATAGTGTTGTGAGTCATTGAGCAATCTATCAACAATTCATTATGAAACAAACAGGTTTAAATGACTCATAACTTTGTGTTTCTGTCTTCATTTGTGTCTGTCTCTTTATATTACAGGATGAAAAGCTGCTATATTAGTTACATATTGCTTGCAGAACAATTTTAGAGCAGTTTCCATTTAAAGATGTGAAAGCATTGAGTGGATTGGCCAATAAATCACCTGTGTTTTGGTAGAGAGTGAATTAAGACTGGGTGGTTCTGTAGAGATATAAGCCAGTCAAACTCTTTTACTGTATGTTATTTCAGTCTTAGTCTGAGCTGGACAGCTGCACACACCCTGCTTTTTAAATCACAGCCGTAACTCAATTACTTGTCATGGAAGAAGCAACATTCGCAGTCTGGCAGCTCGTATGAAATCCATACAATATTAAAATGCTGCCGAGAGGACAAAGGGAGGCCAAGAGACTAATGCAGTGAAATAATAGTTTAATCTTAAATGAACTGATTTAAAAGATGTAAAGATTGCAGTGTAAATAGCCTCAAGCAATGTTTCATACATTGTTTGCTTTCCATTGTTGTCGCTTTCCTTATGTGCATTCTCAGCATTTACCACAAGGGGCGCTAAAGCAGTCTTTTACCATTCATTTCTCTTTCGGTTGAAGTACTATTGTGGTAGAGGTACTGTTTAGTTAATACTATAGCACACACTCCTTTGCTGTCAAAATGTTTATGATAGCTATTCTGAATAATAACTAGAGCTGTCAGTTACGCATGCGATTAATTAAAGTTTAACCCGTTAATTTTTTTAAAGTCCTGATTAACGCATTAATACAGCATAAACCAGCATAAACACTTGGTGGAAGGGCAATGTGTCCGCCCGGAGTCATTACAGTTACACTGCACACTTCACAATACAAACACACTAGTGCTGCTGTGTCAGTGATGAAGTAATGAGAAAAGGACCTCTTAACGCTATTCGATGTATGAAACGAGCTCAGACGTACTTGTAATATAAATTAAGTATTTTTGAGCCAGTGTAATGGGCATTTTAATTACCACCGAAGCACATCAAGTCTTAACTATCACAAAAGTGCAGAACTAGACATGGTTTCCAAGCGCTTTTCATGTGGAGTTCAAAGCAGTGCTTGACACAGGCCCTGATGTGAATCATGTAACTTCATGATTTCTGTAACAAAGTGAATAACCACAGTCTACCGGCAGATTAATATTGTGGAGGATAAGAGTTTAAGAGTTTAATTCTATCCCACAGTCCCTCTGTGACCTCAACACCGTACAGGATTTCAAAACCCACCTGAAATCAATATCTCTTTGCCCTATGATATTCTGACTCTTAATTGATCTGGATTTTTATTTATTTTTTGCTATTTGTAAAGCGACCTTGAGTTTGTAGAAAGGTGCTATATAAAATAAACATTTATTATTATTATTATAAGAGACCCATTGCAGTGAATATGCAACCTATGCAGGGACTAGTTCTTTCAATTGGTCAAGCTCCCACTTTTGCTCTTTGGGAAACGTTTAACGTTACTTGAATTGGTGCTATTTTAGTGCATTTCTATCTTAATACTGTAGAACGGGTTGTTTGGAAAATGTTAATAAAGCATTATATTGTTTTGTTTTCTTTCCTAAGATGAACATAAATGCATTTTGACAGGAAAAATTTCAGCACTTTCAAAATCTGCGATTAATTGCACCTAACTACAAAAAATTATTCGATTAATCATGGTTAAATATTTTAATCTACTGACAGCACTAATAACAACACATCTAGTTTAATGGCACATGCATTTGAACGCAACTATCGCCCCCTTGAGTAACTTGTTTACTGCCATAGGATTGCAAGAATGCTTAAGTATGGAACCGTGTGCTTGCAATGGTTTGTTTAATTGTATAGAGTATATTTCTGTCCTAAATCAGGACGAGGAGTTAGCGGATAAGTTGCCCGATGTTGAGTGTGAACAGGATGTGGAGCTACTTGACATTCTTAGTAGCCTGAGAGAGGCCTTTGTCCCCCTCTGGCCTGGAAACTGGCCCGGCTCTGCCAACAGCAAATGAAGAAATCCTCCAGCTCGTAAAATGCAGGAATTAATAAATAATAAAAACGTGTTTGCATTAGGACCGCCTCGGTGAGTGTTATAGTTGAGACAATCATTCCACGCAGACGGAAAGCAGGAGATGTGCGAGACGTGGGTTTCTATAAAGTGATTGTGAAGAGGGATGTTTGTTGGACTGCACGATGATGACAATTTTTATTTCCCTTGCTTTTATAATCGTGATTATATATTTAATAATTATTTCTTCGACTTAATGCTATATTCTTTATGTAGACTATGTAAGCGGAGAACTGTTGTGCTGAATTAATTTAGTGCTCTTTTATACATCAGTAAATCAACTACACATTGGCCAACTTGGCAGCATGACAAAGTGAAACTGTTATTTTTTTTAATAAACCTTTCACTGAAGTAATTAGAACTCTCCCATTATAATGACTGAAGCTGTCACTTACTGTGTGTTTACACTGTTTGAGCCCTGCAGTTCAGTGTGAGCTCAATGACTCTCAGAACAGAGTTCTCACTATAAATTAAGCTGAATACTTGGGCTGGGTAAAATAGTGATTGTCCGATGCATAGCAACATTCATTTGAATAATATTGATTATTAAATTCAAAGATCAATCTTTTACTCTAAACGCAACCCTCCACTACAGTGAGAGAAAATTACTAGCATTTTCAACCAATTTTTGCGCTATGTGACTAACATGTGCATATTTCGCAACTGGCTGGTGAATGTTTACCTTTACTCACCATTAATTATGTAGTAGTTGTGGTATAATCAACAGTGAGATTCTGTGTATTGTTGTTGAATAATGTCTCTTTTAATATCCATTCTGTTCTTTATAGTCAGTTTTTTTTTAATCAAAAACAAAAAAAAAAATCAACATTAATTCTAATCATCCATGGAAAAGACGCTCTTTACAGAAATGCTGGTTTTAAAGAGACTGTACCAGTTTTAGCACGTGTGCAACAATTCAATGTAAATACATAAATGCAAAATACAATTATACAATAAAACAATAAACGTGCAACAAAAAATAAAATGTGAAATATGATCTTTTTTATTAACTGAATACATGGATTTGTTTCTCTGGATGTTTTTTTTTATTGTTTTTGACACCATTCTGAATTCTAGAGACTGTTGTGTATGAAATCGGAGATCAGCAGTTCAAACAATTGCAAACTCAACATGTTTTATCAAAAAACAAATATTTTTGTATTTTTATACTCAAACCAGCCCATGTGGCACCAACAATCATGCCACGAAATCACTGATATCAAATTTATTCCCCATTCCATTGGTTGATGTGAATTCAACTGAAACTCCTGACCTGTATCTGCATGATTTTATGCACTGCTGCCACATGATTGGCTGATTAGACAATAACAATAATGATTGTTGGTGCCAGATGGGCTGGTTTGAGTATAAAAATACAAAAATATTTGTTTTTTGATAAAACATGTTGTGTTTGCAATTGTTTGATTTCCATTACAGCCTTCTTTGCTCATACATTTACCAAGGGTGTCAATATTTTTGGCCACAACTGGTACGTAGCATTTTCCAGATTGGTCGTAAAAATGTTTGCTGTTGGTCAAAGATGTCTTAAATCTGCCTTGCACATGAACAATAATGTATAATCACTTAAATGAAGTATGGTATTACCTTATTACCTTTCTGACAGATGTAGGTTATTCTGAACAGTAGATTTCATGGTCAGTTAAGGACCAATCACTTACGTTCAATAAATTCTATTTTCGGCGGTGGACAAGGGTCAGCATGGGCACTCTGACTTTTCTGTGGCTACGCAGCCCCATACGCAGCAAGCTGTAATACGCTGTGTGTTCTGACCTTTCTATTATGGCCAGCATTATATTTTTCAACAATTTGTGCTACAGTAGCTCTTCAGTGGGATCAGACCGGACGGGCTAGCCTTTGCTCCACTTGCTCATCAATGAGCCTTGGGCTCGGTTGTCCTTCCTTGGACCACTTTTGGTAGGTACTAACCAGGGCTGGACTGGGAAGAGAAATCGGCCTGGGATTTTACATAGCAACTGGCCCAAAAGTTGTTGAGCGGGGCGTATCGCTGTGCCGTTTTGTGGTCCGTTCTGCATAACGCAGAGGCTCATTCTAGCTTATCGCAGACCATTTGGCCCGTTTCGCGACCGACCCACCGGCCCCCTCGGTACTCCCGATGGCCAGTCCACCCCTGATCGGCCCCAAAGTACGTAGGCCCACCGGGAAAATGCCCGGTATGCCAGATTACCAGTCCAGCCCTGGTAGTAACCACTGCATATCGGGAACACCCCACAAGACCTGCCGTTTCGGAGATGTTCTGACCCAGTCGTCTAGCATCAGATTGCTCAATTTAAACTGATTCATAGAAATTAATATAATGCAATATTTCATGCAGATGTTGAAATCAGAGACTAAATGGTCTCATACTCAAAAAGTGTGACTGGATGGATTGCAAAACTAGTCTAATGACTAAATCTAAAGCGCATTAAACTCATTGTGATACTAAAGATATTGCTTCCTGGTAATTGCATTTGATTTTCTCCATATGTGTTTATGAGAGTTTTTGTTACATACATTTAAAATGTTAAATGTGATTATAATGCAACACATCAAGATCACTAAACACAATTAGTTGCATGTGGAGTTTGTCAAGAGAAATGAGAATAAAGGGGACTTTATCTCTTTATTCTCAATGACAAATTTGCATGAGAAAGAGTGTGCACAAATGATGAATGAAGAGAACAAGTTTTTCTGTATAAGCAAGATGCTGTTTTAATGAGCAAGAGAGATTATTGCTCTATTAGGCCAAATCACAGACCCAGAATGTGTGATTGAAACCGGTCGCTCTTTTTCACATGGATATGATTCTAAAAGTAACTTGTTACATTATTGCATTCTGTTACTTGTAAAAAGTAACTAATCTCATTGCTGTTATACTTGTTGTTGGAAATAATGCATTTGTTGGATTTGCATAATTTTTTTAGTTTTCATGCAACTATACCCATGTGTAGATATTGCACCTCTTGCAGTGTAGACCGCTTCATTTATTTTAATGTGTTGCATTAGGTTTTGTATTGATACGCTGTAAGGAATTGTATTGATTTGTAAAGAAATTAACTAAATAGATGAGTACTATATGCTGCTAATTTGAAAGTAAATTTATAGGTGGTGTTGGTGTAGTGGTCTAAAGCACTGAACTGGTAAGCAGAAGGTTGCTGGTTCGATCCCCACAGCCACCACCATTGTGTCCTTGAGCAAGGCACTTAACTCCAGGTTGCTCCGGGGGGATTGTCCCTGTAATAAGTGCACTGTAAGTCACTTTGGATAAAAGCATCTGCCAAATGCATAAATGTAGTGATATAATCCTATTCAGAACACTTTGTGAGTGTGGTGCCAACATTGTTTACATATCTAAACTACAGTAGCTCCTACTTTTCGTAGCAATTCTGGAACTTTGTATTGCTGCACTTCTCATGTTTCTTTCTTCTTCGATTGAATCGCTTAAGTTGTTGTATTCCAAATAGTTATAGTGTATGTCATACATTATACATTAACTATAATTTGGATAGAAGCATCTGTTAAATGAATAAATGTGAATGTCCATGTCAATTTGGGCATCTGCATGTTCTCTGGCTCGATTCAGCAACCAAAAAGGATCATCTCTTCCAGGCTCCAGGAGATGAGGAAGAAGGCAAATGGAAATATGCGTGGCAGCGTTGCCCTCTCTTATAGAGCAGTTACACATGTACCCTCCTGTTGAGTGCCTGGCAGCACAGGAGAAAGTTTTTGCCTGGTTTAACCCCAGAGTTACTCACTACACCACACTTCTCTCCCATCTTCTATCCTTCACCCTCCCACTTTTCCAACAATTCCCTTTTCTTACGCAGTCACTTGAAGAGGTAAACAAATAGAGTTGCATTGTAAAAGAGCAGCGTTTGACTTTTAGGGGCCGTACACATTGAGTGCATTCTTTCGCTAAAAAATGCTAGAGAGAGTGGCGCACAATTTCAAGTAAAATCCAGGTGTCTTGAGATTTTGAAGTACTTTTTATATTTACATGCTGTCTAAAAAAATTGCGCTCCTGCATGAGATGCAGATAAAACAGCGAGATGCAGCCAGCTGTCAAAGATGTCCGTCAAGTGCCGGTTTACATTGACAAAAATGTAAAAACAGCACACAGATGGAAAAATTCTGACCTTTTCTTCCTCTGAATAAAATATTATAAAGAATTAAAATGATTGCATATTTGTATATGTTACTTTAAGTGTGTGCATTTATACTGCATTAGGGGACGTTCACATCAGTCTCATGGGATGCATTTTAATAAGTTATTTTTATCTTGACATGGTGTTCTGCCCGAGACTCTGCCAGCGGCAAAGACGTCCGTCTAGTGTCTGTTTACATTAGAGAAAAAAACGAAAACCAGTCCACGGATGCAAAAATGCGGTTGGTGTGAATGACCTGTGAATAAAATATAAATGAGAATTAAAATGACTGCATCTTTGTATACGTTACTTTAAGTTGGGGGCAGTTCACATCAAACACGTATTTTGTGCTTAAAAAAAAGCTAAACTCAACACTTTTATTTTGAGCAATATGGAGGTGTCATGAGAAGCATTTTTAACAGTTTGAAGTTATTTTAATCATGACATGGGGTCATAAAAAATGGCAAAATGTCTTTCTAGTGCCGGTTTACATAGCAAAATAATCTAAAAACCTCATCAATGCAAAAATGCAGTTGGTCTGAACGACTCCTTATTCTGGCCTTTTCTGTCCTGTGAATAAAACAAGAAGAGGAGTTAAAATTAGTGTCTTTGTGTATGTTACTTTAAGTGTGTGCATTTTTACACAGTTAGGGGCCGTTCACATCAAACATGTATATTGCGGTAACAAAAGCTAGACTCAACACTTCTATTTCGAGCAGGAAGCAGGTGTCAAGATGCAGTTATAACTGTTTGAAGTTATTTTTACCTTGACCCGGCGTCTTAAATGTAATTCCTGCACGAAACGCTGATTAAACACAGATACGTGGCCATTAGGGCTGGGCGATAGGATGATGTAATCGGATATCGACGATGTCTTACAAAGATCCCGATGCCGATTGTGAACAAACGATGATCGACAATATCAGGAAATGGCAAAACCATGGATCTGGGAAGTCGCTAAATATATTAAACAGTGAACAGGGTGTGAAACTAGCACCCGCAAATTGCAACGAGGTGGAATCCAGTTTACAAGCTCCTCGTCCAAATGTATTTCAAGCATGAGTAATTTTGCTCATCTACCCGCAGCAGGCGGGCGACCTGTGAGAGTGACACATGACAAGAAATGCTGTTTGACACAAAGACACTTGCTTGAAGAAACACACTTTATTATATTTTTTAGAACTGTCAAAATAAAAGCTTTTGCCAGTGTCTGTTTCGATGTTTGTTCAGAGGTGTGCAGCACGAGCCTGTCTCGTGGAACAGGTGCATGTAAAGGGTTTCTTTTCTCTGTTTCACTCCTCTGAAAACTGTTCAGAATAAAGTTGTCAATGAGAATGCTGCATATTATCTCCAACCATCTCAGGAGGTGCTGTGAGTTTAGTTAGCTTTATTTCCACGTGTTTAGCATGTATTGTGAACGCAACTCTGCAGGTTCAGTAATATATACAGGTATCTTTGTATCAAAGAAATAAAGACAAAAGTGATTAAATCATAAAATAATACAAGACACGTTCACATTGACCCTAAAATTGAGTTCTATTTACTTTTCATTAGGCAGCATTAATTGTATTACATAAACACAATACAAACACAATTTCGATAAGAACACACATTGAACAGCATTATTTTGGGAACACAAGGGAATTTATTATGCTCATTTATTTTGATTATAATTGTCTTTAGTTCTTAATCTTTAGGCTATTAGTAATTTTCCATCTGTTGTTGTCGACGGATGCTTGCGTGAGGGCAAATGGAGCCATTGGAGATGGTAAATGTTGGATTTGGGGAGGTGGATAAATAAGATTTTTTGATCACTATATGTATATATATATATATATTATTATTATTATTTTTTTAATTTAAAGTGCAATTTGAATTTAGATATTACTTTAATGTTTTTCGTGTTTGGGGGGTTGATGATGTAATGTCAAAAATGTCGATCTAGAGCTTGTTTACATAGAAAAATAATCTAAAAACAGCACACGGATTCAAAAATGCATTTGATGTTAACAACCAATTATTCTGGCCTTTTCTGTCCTGTTGTAAAATTTGTGCATTTTTGCATACGTTGCTAGTTCTTAGCATGTTCATGCATGTGCTGTTAGATTTGTAGATAGCACAGATGCAGAAATGACCATATGGAGTTTGTAACCGTCTGACTAATTTTCTCCAACATTCCTTATAAGTGGAGCTCCTTACTGTTGTTTTGTTGCATTTTAAACCACAGGAGCCTGGTTTCACCAGATTACAACCAGACTCGCTGCATGTAAGTTAAAGATTGAGGGGATGAATGGTGCGTTTGTGTGCAAGTTCGTTACATGGAGCCAAATGCAATTCTGTCTATTTTGATATGGGTTTTTGGTCCTTGTTATTTCTGAAGACTTGGAAGCAGCTGCTCCATTTAAAGATTAATTAAACATGCCATTGCTGTCTGTTTAGAGGCAAACCATGTTCTGCATTACAGCGGGGTGTACCATATAAGTGCCACAGCCCTGTGGATAAGCAGTGACAACCAACTATATCAGTCAAAACAGACATGCCTTGAACCAGTGTTTCCCACATAATGAACTAAATACACACTCAAAGTGAATGATGATTGTCTGTTTTATGATTTTATGATTTGGGTAATAAGCATTCTGCATTAGTGGAGGTGTGAATTCTGTGTTTGGATGAATTTTATGAAGTTTTTGGATCTAATCAATTTGACATAAAATACATTTGTATGCAAATGTTTGTATGCATGCTCTATTGTACTTAAGTCTGTTTCTACACAGTCAGACCTCCTGTTTCTCATTTTTAGTTTTGTTGGTGACCTAAACATAGAGGCACGCTACCCACAAGTTTTTTTTTTCCAGTTGTCAATAAACAATTGAAGCCCACCACAGCAAAGAGGAAAAGGCTTAGCAGAGAAAAAATTATTTAAAACTTCCTTGTATAAACATTTTGTTTTTTTCCAATGTTTTCGCAATGCTATCACTTAGCTACGGCCAGAACAAACTAATGACCGAACAGCTTTTCATTTAGAAATATAAGTCAACAATACAATATTAAATGTCTTGCATCACTGTGATTAAAACATTTGCAATTGTGAGCATTGTTAAATTGCCAAGCTAGCATATTGTGGTAGCTTTGTTTGACTTTAAGGGATAACTCTCCCAAAAAGTCACTATTTGCTAGCAATCACTACCTCCTAGAGAAAAGGCAAAGAGGGATGTGAAAGCTGAATTGAAGACTTTCAAAAACTGTTTAGATGGACATCGATTAGCTATTCTGAATTAAATTCAAGCTTGTGATCTTAGTAAAGGCTTAAAACCAAACTAACTAGAGTATATTTGATTATGCAGTATTGAAGGCCATGTTGAATGTGCTCAGTTATGTTCTTGAGACCTCCCATCAACTATAATTATATTTGAGGAATATTTTGTCATACTGTATATATACAGTGCATTCAGAATGTATACCTCTTCGATTTTTTACATTTTGTTATGTTGCAGCCAATTTGTTTATTTTTTCACATCAATCTGCACTTCATACCCCATAATGACAAGGCAAAAAACTGATTTTTGATAACTTTATAAATTTATTAAAAACCGACATATCACATTGACAAAAGTATTCAGACCCTTTACTATGACACTATAAATTTAGCTCAGGTGCATCCCATTTCTCTGGATCATCTTTGAGATGTTTCTACACTTTGATTGGAGTCCACCTGTGGCAAATTCAATTGATTGGACATGACTTGGAAAGGTACATAAATGCATATCAGAGCAATAACCAAGCCATGAGGTCAAAGGAACTGCCTGCAGAGTTTAGAGACAGGATTGTGTTGAGGCACAGATCTGGAGATGGCTACAAAAAAATGTTGGCTCCATTGGAGGTTCCCAAGAGCACAGTGGACTTCATAATTCTCAAATGGCAGAAGTTTGGAACAACCAGGACTCTTCCTAGAGCTGGCTGGCTGGCCAAGTTGAGCAATCGGGGGAGAAGGGCCTTTGTAAGAGAGGTGAACAAGAACCCGATGGTCACTCTGGTTGAGCTCCAGAAGTCATGTGTGGAGATGGGAGAAACTTGCAGAAAGACAGCCAGCACTGCAACATTCCACTGATCTGGGCATTATGGCAGAGTGGTGCCATAAGTGCAAAAAAGCAACTAAAGGACTCTCAGACTGCGAGAACAAGATTCTCTAGTCTGATGAAACGAAGATTGAACTGTTTGGCCTCAATTCTAAGCATCATGTCTGGAGGAAACCAGGCACCTATTATCCCCTGTGCAATACCATCCCAACGGTGAAGCATGTTGGTGGCAGCATCATGCTGTGGGTGTGTTTTTCAGCGGCAGGGACTGAGAGATTGTTCAGGATTGAAGGAAAGCTGAATGCAGCAAAATACAGAGATGTCCTTAATGAAAACCTGATTCAGAGTGCTCAGGAACTCAAACTGGGCCAAAGGGTTACCTTCAAACAGGACAATGACCCTAAGCACACAGCCAAAACAATGCAAGAGTGGCTACGGGACAACTCTGTGAATGCTCTTGAGTGGCCCAGCCAGAGCCTGGACTTGAACCCAATTGAACATCTCCAGAGAGATCTGAAAATGACTGTCCATCGACGGTCCACATCCAACCTGACAGAGCTTGAGAGGATCTGCAGAGAATAATTGTAGAAAATCCCTAAATCCAGGTGTGCAAAGCTTGCCGCATCACACCCAAAAAGATTTAAGGATGTAAACACTGTCAAAGGTGCTTCAACTAAATACTGAGTTAAGGGTCTGAATACTTATGTCAGTGTGATTAATTCAGTTTTTTCTATTTGCAAAGTTATCAAAAAAATGGTTTTGCTTAGTCATTATGGGATGTGGAGTGTAGATGGATGTGAAACATTTTTAAAATAATTTTAAGCATTTTAGCATAAGGCTGCAACATAAAATGTGTAGCAAAAAAATGAAGGGGTCTCAATACTTTCTGAATACACTGTATATTTTCAATGTTTACAGCTGTTGTAACAGATTTTGTCATTGTTCTTGTTTCTCCACAGTTTAAAAGGTTCCTCTGTGATTCGCCATTAGAGGTAAGTGCTGTCATTGAGATCTCTGTGACTGTGAAGAACTTGACATTTGTATATAGCCATTGGCAAGCATACATGTTATTTAGAAACATTTTGCACAGAATAAAGAAGATTTCACCACTCTAAAGCAATTGAGTAATATCACATACTTGAATTATCGATAATTTAGCAAAGATTTCCCAATTGTCTTTAAGAGACTGTCTGTTGTTTGTCATACTGCAGCTCTACATATGGAACTGCTCTCAGTTAACAGTGTAATTATTGGCTTGTTTGTTTGTCCTGAAACAGTGGAAAAATCCAAATGTGTTGTACAGACCTACAAATTTCTGTGCTGCATAGCATGAACACACACACATTTTGGGGGAATGCAAACAAAGAGTTGACTATGACCTTAAATTGAGCCTTATAGAAGATCATCACTCTGTAAACTGCCTTCTTTAAGCTGTCCCACTGTGGTATTCCTTTGATATTGAGGGGTTATAGAGGGCCTATCTGGCTGGGCATGGAGAGGAGCTGCCAAACTTTCCAGTTTGTTTCTTTTCCATTCCAAAAAAAATACATAATATAGACTATCACAAATATTCCCTTACAAAACATTATGTGTTGGTATCATGCTACAGTGATGCTATGAGATGAAAACACCATTATGTATGCGTATATAAATACTGATATAGCAAAATAACAATAAGTCAATATATAATTGTTCAATAATTATAAATAGTTATATTTAAATAATTATAAATAAAAATGTATATTAAAAAAAATTATATTACAAATCATTAAAATGCATTACATTATTTTGGCACACAAGTGAAGCATTAAAAAAGAATATAAAAAAAAGTGGCTTTATAATGCAATATATTGTTAATTTCCATATTATTTAACATATCACCCTGCAGCTTTTGCCTGGTTGCTCACTTAAGCTAAGCAGGGTTGAGCCTGGTTAGTAGCTGGATGGGAGATCTGCCGTGGAAAAGTAAGGTTATGCTGGTATTAGGGAGGCTAGCAGGGGGTGCTCATCCTGAGGTCTGTTTGGGTTGTGTGGAATTACATTACATAATAACATTGTTAGAATATGACAACATTGTGACTTGCCAAAACTATAGTTTGCTAATATGAAATCTGTTGAGTGGTTAAAAAATTTGTTTTAATGACTTCAACCTTAGTGTATGTAAACTTCTGACTTCAACTGTATGTAATGCAGTCCCATATTGACTGCATCATCCACAGACCAGTTTGCTCTTTAAGCAAATTGAAGGGGATCCAGAAAGGGTTCAGTGATGTCCTTCAGGTGGGATAACACCAGTCTCTCAAATGATTTCGTGATCACAGATGTCAGAGCAATGGGTCTGTAATCATTGAGTCCTGTGATCTTGGGTTTCTTTGGGACGGGGATGATTGTGGAGCATTTGAAGCAGCAGGGAACTTCACACTGCTCCAGTGATCTGCGGAAGATCTTTGTGAAAAAGGGGGCCAGTAGGTCAGCACAGGATTTTAGACGAGTGGGTGAGACACCATCTGGGCCCAGTGCTTTTCTTGACTCCTTTTTCCGAAAATCCCGGCACACATAATCTTTCCAGATCTTAAGTACATGTTGAGTAGCAGGAGAGGGGAGGAGGGTGGTGGCAGGAGGTGTAAATGTTTGTGTGCTGTGAATGTCGGAGGGGGTGTGGGGTGTGAGATTGGGCTTTTCAAATGTACAGTAAAACACATTCAGGTCGTCAGCAGTTGATGATTCCCTACAGTGTTGGGGGATGGTGTCATGTAGTTGGTAATGTCTTTCAGGCCTCTCCACACTGATGCAGGGTCATCATCTGTGTATTCCCACAGTAAACACAAAGGCTATTCCAAAAGGTAGGCAGTAACATTTTGCTACCAAAAACCAAGAAACATGGTAATAGTATTGTTTAGTGATGCAGCAATTTGTGTATGGTCCTCAAAACAGACCAAATGTTCAGCAGCACTGTTAGTAGCCACATTATTATTCTCTGCTGTGAAATTATTGGGCGTAAGTAATTACACTGGTATTTTGGTGAAGTTGCAGGTGGCGTATAAGCCTTTTTATTTAACTTTTATTTCATGTGGAGTATGTGAAAGGAAACATGTGCTTCTTCCTTCTTGGTACCCAATGCCGCCGCCTCTGTGCTAACAAATATTGTTACAATTTATAGGAAACATGCTTTTAACACCTTGTCAAGGCTGGTAGCCAGACGTGCCAACGTCAACACTGTTGTAGGCATAAACTAACACCCACGCCCAATAGCAGTGCAATACTATGCAATCCTCACTCTGCTGGGAAAAGAACTTGATGCAAAATAACTTTTATTATTGCCTGGAGGATCGCAGTCAGTGCTGTTAATGATTATAGTCCATGATATAATGTTTGCTCATTATAACACACACCTACACCAATGCTCACAAGCTCTGTTCCAAAAACCTAGTGAGTTGACTACTGAGACAGCATGTTAAGGCAGTATATAAGTGGAGAAAATCGTAGTTCAAGTGTGGATGAGAGGTGTAAACATAATAAATGTTTTCAAATTAAAACGTATTAGTTTGAACATGGCCCGAGTCTACACATGAATACACTACACACACATGGAGTACCTAATCAAAAAGTTATAGATGGCGGGACAGTCCCACTTCCTTTAGAACAACCTTGTTTTCGTTGTCCTGAACCTTTTGAAAAATGCCTGTTCCGTGTGCCGAAGTCTTTATGGTGCTTCGATTTATGCTTGTGGCGTATCGGTTCACCTAAAGATGCATGAACAACAACACTTTTTGAAGTTGAGTTTGCAAACTAAGATAATTGTATATTTTTCGTTAGTGTGTTTTGGACTACTTCACCTGCTTGTATTTATCTAGTTTGTTTATGTGTGTCTCTTGACTCGGAGAGCGTGCATAGCAGTTTATTTTGTGTCAATGCCGTTCCCCTACTCGTGATAGAGGCCTGCGTTGCATTTGCGTGTCTGTTTCCGTTTGCCTCTTTGTTTTTTCTTTTTCTTTTATTGACCTGCGATGTCTATCCTGAGGGGAAATGCTCGTTAACAGTGGTGTGGTGTAATTAGTCGTCAAAGTTTTATAGACCTCAAACCTTGACTTTGCCCCATTCCTCTTTTTTTTACCACATGCATGTTCACACACAGGCTCAGCGTTTATTTCATGGACCTCAGTTTTCCAATTCCAGTGAGAGTTTTTGAAACGTGTCTGTTCCTGTCTGTATCTCAACACCCCCTTAATGGAAAGCACGACTCAAAACCTCAAAGGACACAATGAAATGATTCCCAAATTAATAAACATTGCATAAACTTCCCCTTAACATAATCAAAACTCCACATATCTTCATATATTGAGGACAGGCATTGCATCTGTGTTGCAGAGGAAGCTATTCCCTGCACGTGAGCGTGCCGTGACTGCCGGCTCTGTGAAAAATGGCATTAGTAATGGAACACTGCAATTTCAACATGGCATTAAATGAGCCATCGCTGAACACTGCATCTAATGAGCACTGTGTGTTTACAGTATAACATTTTAGACCTGTAATGTTCCCAGTGCCTCTCTTGGGTCCAGGCCAAGTGTAAGGAATAATTATTTGACTTTAATTGTACTAGGGCAACAATGATTTGATAATCACTTTAGTCAGTTAATGGGGTATACTATAGTAAAATGGAGAATTTTAATTTTGAAGGCCCTATAATGAAAACAATACTAAACCACGTGTAGCCTATATAAGCTACACTATACATTGATTATTGGGGAATTTATTTTTTATCTTTACATTTTACACTACAAATAAAGTATTTTATTTAATTGTATATTATATGTAGGCTCTTAATATAGCTTTCGTTCATCATTTGCATATTAACAATATAATGGGCTATTTTTATTTAATTCTATACATTAAGTTTTTATACTGTACTACTGGCCTTACTGCTCTATGATATTCAGGCATAATTTGTGAATTTATATTATAATGTTATACTATACTGTACTGTACTATGCTTTATTTTACTCAAGCATATTATGCTTCGCTCTAGCCTACTATACTATACTATACTGTACCATGCTACTATAGTCGACTTCCCTCTACCCTGCTATACTATACTAGACTATACCATACTATGCTACTGTAGTCGACTTCCCTCTACCCTGCTATACTATACTAGACTATACCATACTATGCTACTGTAGTCGACTTCCCTCTACCCTGCTATACTATACTAGACTATACCATACTATGCTACTATAGTCGACTTCCCTCTACCCTGCTATACTATAGTATACACTTCAAGTTTTGCTCTGATACCAAAAGATTGGTATTGATACTTCAGCAACAAATAAATAGCCTTTGATTACTGATGAAATCACACAGAAAAGGACTTGATTAAAAGAACTGCATATGAAGTCTTGCAATTGCAAATTCTGCAGTTTCCATTTGAATTTTTATTGCTTTTATGTTTTATTTTTTTAATGAAATGTTATCATCAAAATGAATGCTTAAATCAAATAAAATATGATAATTTTCTACAAAAATAGCAAGTTTTTTTTCTTTTTTCAAATAAAATGCAGCACAACAGAGCCCACGACTATAAATGAAAACATTCATGAAACAAACCTGATTACCTGTGGCTCAAGGCTCACAGTGTGCTGATACTCAGTACACTTGTTTTTGTGATATTGCTTACATGTAATAATAATTGTTATAATAAAAATGATTAGTAGAAAAAATTATTTTAATAATAAAACCATTTATTATTAAATTATTGTTATTAGTAGTATTATTTCTATTACCTTGAATACTACATTTTTCGAAACAATAGCAAACTTTTCCTGCCGTAAAGTCTTCAATTTCACGCATCCACAGAGCTTTTATTTTGGTGGAACTTTTATTTTGACAAACCTTTGAGTTCCTCCTGTGTGGTAGTTTTTAATAAGCTCTGCATTATAAATGAAATAATCGCCAGCAGAGATCACAGAGCAGCACCGGACGAGTTTGTGTAAGTGTTCTAAGCAGCTCATACACTAAACAGACCGCATTACGTGCATCGTATGCACTGTTTGTGTATGTGTGTGTGAAGGATGACAGTGAGCAGAGCTTCACCTCTCATTCATTTTGAAGCATGCAGCACGTGTAGACTGCATATTATTTAATTTAATGACATAATTCTGCTGTTTAATGATCACAATGGAGTATTGTACCGAAATTAGCAACATGATGATATCATACCCTTTTAAATTTTTTGGTATCTCATTAGTACTGGTATATTGTGCAAGCCTATACGCTACTGTACTATGCTTTATTCTACCCTACTATACTAGGCTATACTGTACTATATAGGGCTGTGTATTGATACAGATTTCCCGGTTAGATTCGACTTGATTCCAATTAACAAGAATATTTGGGTATATTTCAGTTATAATGACCATATTGCTTACATCTCTCACAGCTAATGCTGTTACTTATCCAGGGGACCTTCCAACTTGGAACATTACGAAAGTATATCTTCTACAAATGTAATTTTATCATTTAGGTTTTCATCATTTTAGAATTTTAAAATGTACAAAATCCATGCATTCCATCACTTAATATGATGTCTTGAAATTGACACAAATGATATACATTTTTGTTAAATTTTTATTGTTTATGTGCATCATGTGTACTATTTACAAGTATTTATATTGATATAAGAAGTGCTAAATAGGTACTGTCTCTTTAAGAATACCGGCAGTTTAGCGAATGTCTCACAGAAGTGTTTTGATGGAGATCATATTAACAAGAATAGAGTCGGATGGCTTCTTTACAGTATCTGTGCAATGTGTGATTAGAATTAAATGTTTTTTTGTTTACTGTTGTTTTTGATCAACAACTGACTGTAAAGAACAGAAAGGGTGTTAAGAGACATTATTCAATGACAAATGGATTGCGTGGATCTCGTCTTTGGATACACATTACACAGAGTGAGTGCAAAATTTTGCGGCTAATCAGTTGTGGCTAATTTGATTGCATATGCTTGTGATTCAGAGGGTTGTGCATAGATTAAAATCTATAATTTAAGATCAATATTAATGAGAAAACCTATATTATTACCCAGACTTAATACCATACAATACCTAGCATCATTTTGTGCAGCCTTCTGTGTAACAGCATCCGATTGGATGTTAACTGGTTTCTTGCAAGTATCAACCTCTCAATGTTTGCTACTACATAGAAGGGCCACTGTATAGCTCAGAATGTTAACTGTCCCAGCAAACGGCCTGCTGCTGTCCATTCTACCGACAGCACATGCATACTTAACACGGCACTACACAGCTGGAACAAGAGAGCCAAACAAAAACAGACTCAAAGAAGCGGGGCACCATATGCTTGTGATTTGGGCCCCTGCCTTTTCCACTGGCTTCGTCTGTGTGTTTAGCTTGCCGTCACAGTGGCACAAACGCAGTCATTAGGCTGTCCGGCAAGGTGATACCAGGGTCAAGGTGACGCCATTTCCCGCGTTTAGGTCATGGCTACATAAACATGCCTGACAGCCACACGAATACTTGCACTGTGAAATATTCAGAGCAGGCTGTGATTCATTAAAGCTTTGCTAAAAGGAACAAAATAACTTTTTTAGAACTGATCATTACGGATGAAAGTTGGGCGGCTGTCAGGTTGTGCTGAGAGCTTAACGTTTCTTTAGTGGACATGTACCGCCGGAGGGTAAGTTAGTGTGACAGACGTTGCTGTTGAGTCCAGTTGAGTTCTGACAGAAACGGGGCCCGTGCTGTCGATCTTATAAGAATTACTGGTGCTCGGCACATGTGGTGCCAAAAGCCAGACTTTGAAAAAATGACCAAGAATGGGGGCTTTCCATTTCACCGCAAGCCCTTAATCATCACTGTTAGCTGCACTATGAAAGCACCTTCATCTTGAACGGCTGTGTGTGCTTAAGACTGGCAGCTAGTTTGAAACGCTAACCCATTGGACAAGCACGCTGAATGAAAATAACTAAATTATACATATGGAATGTGGTCCTCAATGGGGGAAATGAGGGGTTTACTGTAACTTATACTTAGTACTTATGCAGGGGGGGGGGGGGATGTTTTGAACAGAGCAAAGTTCTACAGTATACTTTCCCTCATGTTAAGTTCACATGAGCATGGCATTAGCTACAGCAAGGTAATTGGTTCAATTCCCAGAGAACACACGAATGGATAAAATGTATACCTTGAAGTCACTGTTTCCTTTAGATTAAAGTCAGCAGTACTGCTCAACCGCATAAATGTAAGAATGCAGCTTAAACTCACAAAAAAGTACCCTCATAGTTTAAGACATGAAAATACCATAATCGTAATAGTTTTGGAGTGAAGACAATTTTATATGTGACTATGTGCTTTTAAAGCAGTGACTAGTGTTTGCGATTTTTCTGTCTGCAAGTTTTTGTCGGTTTTAATTTAGGTCTGTAGCCCCGAAATGCTAATACACATTATGCTACAAACACTGTCGGTTTAGCTTAACTTGTATTGAACCTGTACTATTCCTTTAATCGATTGGCCGAGTCAACTTTGCATTTGAGCATGTATTTTTGAAAGACACATTTCTGCCTCAGTAATCTGGCTGTGAGTTTGTGTGGGTTTTAATTTGGAGGTCTGTATCATGGTGTATGAATGACACTGCAGCCTTTAATGGCTCTCAGACTAATTACATTGCCATTAGTGAAAAGATCTGTACTATGAAAGATGCATTTCTGTGTCAGTGTTTCTTCAACTTTTCACTTTCTTTTTGTTATATGAAGGTCACAGTGAAACTAACCTGGAAACTTTTTTTTTTGTGTGTGTGTGTGTGTGTGTGTGTGTGTGTAATGAAATGTATTACATGTTTAAAACAATGATAACAAAGAGTGAAAAAACTCATATAATTTTATGTGCGAAAATTAAAAAAACAAAACAAATGACAATCTCTAATTGTCGACTATAGTAGTACGGTATGGTGTAGTAGAGAAAGTGTAGTAGGGCAGAGTGAAGCCTAATATACTTAAGTAGAGTAAAATAAAGCAATGTACAGTAGAAAATAGTATAGCAAGGTAAAGGGAAGTCAACTCTTATAGTATGGTATAGCAGGGTAGAGTGAAGCATAATACAAAGTAGAGCAGAATAAATCATGGTACAGTAGAGCATAGTATAGCAGGGTAGAGGGAAGTCGACTACAGTAGCATAGTATGGTATAGTCTAGTATAGTATAGCAGGGTAGAGGGAAGTCGACTACAGTAGCATAGTATGGTATAGTCTAGTATAGTATAGCAGGGTAGAGGGAAGTCGACTATAGTAGCATAGTATGGTATAGTCTAGTATAGTATAGCAGGGTAGTGGGAAGTCGACTACAGTAGCATAGTATGGTATAGTCTAGTATAGTATAGCAGGGTAGAGGGAAGTCGACTATAGTAGCATAGTATGGTATAGTCTAGTATAGTATAGCAGGGTAGTGGGAAGTCGACTACAGTAGCATAGTATGGTATAGTCTAGTATAGTATAGCAGGGTAGAGGGAAGTCGACTATAGTAGCATAGTATGGTATAGTCTAGTATAGTATAGCAGGGTAGTGGGAAGTCGACTATAGTAGCATAGTATGGTATAGTCTAGTATAGTATAGCAGGGTAGAGGGAAGTCGTTACAAATTACAATCTCGCATACATATGTGGTTTCATTTCCAACGCGCATAACAATTTTGCCCCTAATAAAGATTTTTTAATAAAGTTAGTGTACTTGTCAGACACACATCGTCTTCAAAGCAGCTTTACAGAATTAATTAAGGCATTAATAGAAGATAAAACTGTAATGTGAATTTTTTTTATTAAGATTTTACTTTCTAGAAGTCCACAGTGCTAAAAGTGCCCCAAGTTACAGAAACGCATACTTGACATTTTGTCTGATATTTTGTGTCGTTTTTAACTTTATGTTGTCTGTAGCGTGGCAACTAAAGCAAAAAGTTCAATACATATGAGACATTGTGGATTTTCTGTCTGTGAGGTTGTGTTGGTTTTAATTTGGAGGTGAGTGACCGTGACATGCGAAAGCAGCCTCTGAAGTCCCTCATACTGAACGGATTGGCCGAGGCGCTCCCCTGGTTTTGTGATAATGAGCTGCCTTCCTGTAGGGCTAAATGGACACAGATGGGCTGAAAGGACCTCGGAGAGATCCCGTTACGGCTACGGCCGCGTAACCCCCTCCCACTGAGCCATTTGAAGTCTCATTGGTGGAATAGAGTGAATAATGTGCCCTCCTCAATAAGCTACTTGATTAAAAAAGGCCAGCGTGAAGGTTTGAGTGCGATACATGATCTCGGGCAGGTAACGGTTTGCAGCTTTACTGCAGTCCAACACCGCAGACGTATTCAAGTATGCACACATGATTTCGTTAATGTCACATGCAGGAATGTGCACTCATCTTCAGACACAACAGTAGTTGTGTTTTTTTTGTTCTACTCACTGCTGGTCCTGATATACATCCATATTCAGTCAGAGGTAGATTCTTTTATGCAAGGATTTTTATTAAAACCCCTTTTCTCGATTGTGCGTGCCTGACGTGAAGTCCTGCTTCGCAAAAACACACATCTCCGCTCTCAGCACACATTTGGGAATGATTAGCGGGCTACTGTACACCCGTGTTCTTGTGCAAGTAGAGACTCTCTAATTGTTTGAGCATTGATTGACTCGTTTATTGCACTCACAAACACAGGAGCATATTTCACATCTTTGTCAGCTTTGTGATGATAGAAACATGATTGTGCTATTTTGGTAATGCACCTTAATAGGGATGGTTCACCCCAAAATAAAAATTCTGTTACCATTTAACCAGCCTCATGTAGTTTCAAAGCCACATGACTTTAAATGTTTTGATTTTTAACACAGAGAATGTGAATGGTGACTGATGCTGTCATTTTGCCAAACATCTCCTTTTGTGTTCTGCTTATGAAAGAAAGTATTTGGGTTTGGAACGACATGAGGGTGAGTAAATAATGACAGAATTTTTGTAAATAAAAATTCTGTAAATAATGACAGAAATTCAGAATTTACCCTTATGCATGAACTTTCCTTTGAACCTCTAATTCTAGAATGGTCGTTATCATTAGGCTTTGGCAATGCCAAACCAAACTATTCTGATAAATATTGTTACAGTACTTTCACATCATTTTGTTCTTCTTTGATATTTCTTTATCGAAATGTAACAGTCTCAAAAATGTCCTATAATACAAGTTCAACTGATGTTAAATGTGTTTGTTATTTTTTTAAAGATATTGTTCCCCAAAATTCTTTTACTCACCTTTTAAGTTGTTCCAAAACCATTTGTTTTCCTTTCTTCTATGGAACACTGAAGCGATGTGAGGCACAATGTTAGCCCCAGTCACCAATCTTCAAAGAATGGACACAAAAATCAGAAATGTACAAAAAATAATTTTTGGTAGATACAGTGCCAAACAAAGAATTAAATATCAGTTAAACTTTGTAGTATCTCAAGATAAATTCAATATTTTTGTAAGTAGAAACAATATGGTGTAATGTAATATATTATTTATTGCTGTTGTTCAAAGTGTTACTAGAAAGCTGAATTTGAATTCTTTTATGATGACAGATTTTAATGGCATTTTCTCATTATTACAATAATACTGGGTTAAGAACTTGTGTGTGGACCTGATTGGATTTGTGTGATATTTCCTTTTCTGTCGTACAATGATGCATTTGAATAAAGTTGTTAATAAATGGTCCAGTTTCAGTTTAACCCTTGAATGCATCAATTGAACTTCACCCCCTTTAATGCATATGTGGATAAAAAAGACCCAGGAAAAATCTAGATGCGTATTCATTATCAATGAAACTACTTATCTTTTACATGAAATGTATGTATCTGTCTGTCTGTCAAATCTATCTATCTGTCTGTCTCTCTGTATGTAATCCAAACTATAATCTATCTGTCTGTCTCTCTGTGTCAAATCTATCTATCTAATCTAACTGTCTGTCTGTCTGTCTGTCTGTCTTCAATCCAAACTATAATATGTCTGTCTGTCTGTCAAATCTCTCTATCTATCTCTCTCTATCTGTCTATCTCTCTGTATGTAATCCAAACTATAATCTATCTGTCTGTCTCTGTGTCAAATCTATCTATCTAATCTAACTGTCTGTCTGTCTGTCTTCAATCCAAACTATAATATGCCTGTCTGTCTGTCTGTGAAATCTCTCTATCTATCTCTCTCTCTCTATCTGTCTGTCTCTCTGTGTCAAATCTATCTATCTAATCTAACTGTCTGTCTGTCTTCAATCCAAACTATAATATGTCTGTCTGTCTGTCAAATCTCTCTCTCTATCTATCTCTCTCTATCTGTCTGTCTGTAATCCAAACTATAATCTATCTGCCTGTCTGTCAAATCTATCTATCTATCTGTCTGTCTGTCTGTCTGTTTGTTTGTAAGTCTTTAATACAAACTATAATCTATATATCTGTCTGTCAAATCTCTGTCTGTCTGTCTGCCTGTAATCCAAATTTATCTATCTATCTGTCTGTCTGTCTGTTATCCAAACTATAATCTATCTGTCTGTCTGTTTGTTTGTAAATCTGTAATACAAACTATAATCTATATGTCTGTCTGTCAAATCTCTGTCTGTCTGTCTGCCTGTAATCCAAATTTATCTATCTATCTGTCTGTCTGTCTGTTATCCAAACTATAATCTATCTGTCTGTCTGTCTGTCTGTAATCCAAATTTATCTATCTATCTGTCTGTCTGTCTGTCTGTCTGTTTGTTTGTAAGTCTTTAATACAAACTATAATCTATATGTCTGTCTGTCAAATCTCTGTCTGTCTGTCTGCCTGTAATCCAAATTTATCTATCTATCTGTCTGTCTGACTGTTATCCAAACTATAATCTATCTGTCTGTCTGTTTGTTTGTAAATCTGTAATACAAACTATAATCTATATGTCTGTCTGTCAAATCTCTGTCTGTCTGTCTGCCTGTAATCCAAATTTATCTATCTATCTGTCTGTCTGTCTGTTATCCAAACTATAATCTATCTGTCTGTCTGTCTGTCTGTCTGTAATCCAAATTTATCTATCTGTCTGTCTGTCAAATCTGTCTGTCTGTTTGTCTGTAAATCTGTAATCCAAACTATAATCTATATGTCTGTCTGTCAAATCTCCATCTGTCTGTCTGTAATCCAAATGTATTTATCTGTCTGTTTGTTTGTAAGTCTTTAATATAAACTATAATCGATATGTCTGTCTGTAATCCAAATTTATCTGTCTATCTATCTGTCTGTCTGTCTGTTATCCAAACTATAATCTGTCTGTCTGTCTGTTTGTTTGTAAGTCTGTAATACAAACTATAATCTATATGTCTGTCTGTCAAATCTCTGTCTGTAATCCAAATTTATCTATCTGTCTGTCTGTCAAATCTGTCTGTCTGTCTGTCTGTAATCCAAACTATAATCTATCTGTCTGCCTGTCTGTAATCCAAACTATAATCTATCTGTCTGTCTGTCTGTCAAATCTCCATCCGTCTGTCTGTAATACAACTATAATCTATCTGTCTGCCTGTCTGTAATCCAAACTATAATCTATCTGTCTGTCTGTAATCCAAACTATAATCTATCTGTCTGTCTGTAATCCAAACTATAATCTATCTGTCTGTCTGTCTGTCAAATCTCCATCCGTCTGTCTGTAATACAACTATAATCTATCTGTCTGCCTGTCTGTAATCCAAACTATAATCTATCTGTCTGTCTGTAATCCAAACTATAATTTATCTGTCTGTCTGTAATCCAAACTATAATCTATCTGTCTGCCTGTCAAATCTCCATCTGTCTGTCTGTAATACAACTATAATCTATCTGTCTGCCTGTCTGTAATATAAACTATAATCTATCTGTCTGTAATACAAACTATAATCTGTCTGTCTGCCTGTCTGTAATCCAAACTATAATCTATCTGTCTGCCTGTCTGTAATCCAAACTATAATCTATCTGTCTGCCTGTCTGTAATACAAACTATAATCTATCTGTCTGCCTGTCTGTAATCCAAACTATAATCTATCTGTCTGCCTGTCTGTAATCCAAACTATAATCTATCTGTCTGCCTGTCTGTAATCCAAACTATAATCTATCTATCTGCCTGTCTGTAATCCAAACTATAATCTATCTGTCTGCCTGTCTGTAATCCAAACTATAATCTATCTGTCTGCCTGTCTGTAATCCAAACTATAATCTATATGTCTGTCTGTCAAATCTCCATCCGTCTGTCTGTAATTCAAATGTATTTATCTGTCTGTTTGTTTGTAAGTCTTTAATATAAACTATAATCGATATGTCTGTCTGTAATCCAAATTTATCTATCTATCTATCTGTCTGTCTGTCTGTCTGTTATCCAAACTATAATCTGTCTGTTTGTTTGTAAGTCTGTAATACAAACTATAATCTATATGTCTGTCTGTAAAATCTCTGTCTGTAATCCAAATTTATCTATCTGTCTGTCTGTCAAATCTGTCTATCTGTCTGCCTGTCTGTAATCCAAACTATAATCTATCTGTCTGCCTGTCTGTAATCCAAACTATAATCTATCTGTCTGCCTGTCTGTAATCCAAACTATAATCTATCTGTCTGCCTGTCAAATCTCCATCTGTCTGTCTGTAATCCAAATGTATTTATCTGTCTGTTTGTTTGTAAGTCTTTAATATAAACTATAATCGATATGTCTGTCTGTAATCCAAATGTATTTATCTGTCTGTTTGTTTGTAAGTCTGTAATACAAACTATAATCTATATGTCTGTCTGTCAAATCTCTGTCTGTAATCCAAATTTATCTATCTGTCTGTCTGTCTGTAATCCAAACTATAATCTATCTGTCTGCCTGTCTGTAATCCAAACTATAATCTATCTGTCTGCCTGTCAAATCTCCATCCGTCTGTCTGTAATACAACTATAATCTATCTGTCTGCCTGTCTGTAATCCAAACTATAATCTATCTGTCTGCCTGTCTGTAATCCAAACTATAATCTATCTGTCTGTCTGTAATCCAAACTATAATCTATCTGTCTGCCTGTCAAATCTCCATCTGTCTGTCTGTAATACAACTATAATCTATCTATCTGCCTGTCTGTAATCCAAACTATAATCTATCTGTCTGCCTGTCTGTAATACAAACTATAATCTATCTGTCTGTAATACAAACTATAATCTATCTGTCTGCCTGTCTGTAATCCAAACTGTAATCTATCTGTCTGCCTGTCTGTAATCCAAACTATAATCTATCTGTCTGCCTGTCTGTAATCCAAACTATAATCTATCTGTCTGCCAGTCTGTAATCCAAACTATAATCTATCTGTCTGCCTGTCTGTAATCCAAACTATAATCTATCTGTCTGTCTGTCAAATCTCCATCCGTCTGTCTGTAATACAACTATAATCTATCTGTCTGCCTGTCTGTAATCCAAACTATAATCTATCTGTCTGTCTGTAATCCAAACTATAATCTATATGTCTGTCTGTCAAATCTCCATCTGTCTGTCTGTAATACAACTATAATCTATCTGTCTGTCTGTCTGTCTGTCTGTAATACAAACAAACTATAATCTGTCTGTCTGTAATCCAAACTATAATCTATCTATCTGTATCTATTTTACCTTATGTACTCTATATTGCAGAATTACTGTTTACTGCTATATTTGTTGTTTGGAGTGGTGAGACATACTAAAGAAGAAAAGTTGCAGGTCCAAACACACTATGAATTGCACCAGGAACTATAAACATTGCGCCATTGCTAATCATCTAATCTCAGTTTGCTCCATGAGCACCGTCCCTGTAATGCGTGTAATGTCAAGCACTTTGGATATAAGCATTTGCTGAATGACAACTTTCTATTCTTGCATACTTGACAAATATAAACGTGAACAAGGTATTTAACATGTATTTAATGACCTAACAAGTGGAAACTGAAAACATTCAATGTATTCCAAAAATAATACCAGTGTTAGGAAACGCATATGAGTTAAATAGGACCCACATATGCATTCTAGGGTTAAGGTACTTGACCAGTGCTTGTACATTCGTATTGCCAAATCAATGGCTGCTGCGTACCAATAAAACAATGCACATGATTTAATGTATAAATATATTATGTAATAAATCTGTTTTCTCTCTTTTCCAGGCTGAGTCGGCTCCTGATGGTCCTGATGTGGGCTATGGATCATTTCATCAGCAGTACTGGTTGGATGGTAGAATAGTTGCTGTGGGCGTTCTGGACATTTTGCCATTCTGCGTTTCGTCTGTGTATCTCTACTACCACCCCGACTTCTCCTCACTCTCACTGGGCACCTACTCTGCTCTCAGGTTTGTCTGTCTCTGTTGAAAGGAATAGTTCACCCCAAAATGAACATTCTGCCATCATTTTCTCACCCTTATGTCGTTCCAAACCCGTATGACTTGGTATCTTATGTGGAACACAACAGGGTCTGACCACCTCAGTCACAGTTCACTTTCATTGTATGGAGACAAAAAGGATGCAATGAAAGTGAATGGTGACTGAAAACTGAAATTGATTTAGTGCATTTAAGAAATGCCTAAAAATAGATGCTGAAGGTCTGGGGAAAAGTTTCAAATCAGTTTTAATGTAATCTTCATGTAACAAAAAAAAATTAAATATGTGCATTTAAAAAAAAAAATCAAAATCAACCCTGTGGGACGTTGAAAAAAATACCCAGATATAATAATGACAAATCACTAAACGACTTTCCGACGAACCGAATTTCAGTAGATCTCTCTACAAAATAATCCCATACACACCCACCCTCACACTTCAAAGAACTTTTGTTATTTTAAAGGTTTTTATTTTGTTATAATATCCTTTGTCTAAATATTTCAAATGGCATTCTCACTTGATTGGGTTACAATTTACATGAGATTCCAGATGTGTGTGTGTGTGAGTGTGATACTGAGTTTTGGATATCAGGGGGCCCTCGGGAGCCACATGTCTCTTAAACAG
The DNA here is from genome assembly GCA_032164185.1 of Moxostoma hubbsi. Classification (NCBI taxonomy): domain Eukaryota; kingdom Metazoa; phylum Chordata; class Actinopteri; order Cypriniformes; family Catostomidae; genus Moxostoma; species Moxostoma hubbsi. The sequence continues at coordinate 2,829,980 of JAVLUX010000034.1, forward strand.
AAGAATAAGAAACGGTCTAGAGGAGAAACAGCGAGAGAAAGCGTGATGGAGAAGTGTAGATTGTGCCTGGGGCAGTGTTGTGCCCTGAACAGCTGGCGTCAAGTGCGGGATCAGTGTCTTTGTGCTGTTGTGTGTCACTGTGACTGAGTGAGACTGTTGGAGTACAGGATGAGACACTATGCAGATATGCGTCTCCGGACTGCGCTGGACTACGTGTGTGTGGACGGTAAAAATAATGATGAATGGCTAGTTAATGTAAACAAAAATCAAAACGTATTTCCTGTGTGCACCAAGCAAGCAAGCTGAAATTTTATTAGGATTGTTAATTCTGTATAAATAATTAGCGTAATTTTTTCCTTTTTCCTGAAAAATCTTTCATTTATGCAAATAATTCAATTGAATATTCAACCCACACACGCACAAAAAAATAATCAACTAAAAAAAATATCTTTGTTTTGCATAAATTGAAATTTTTTTTTCCATTATGAATTCAATTAAATATTCATTGAATATGTCACGGTAAAATCAATTGAAAAATATATTTTTTTTTGCATAGATAATTCTATAAAGTATTAATATTAAATAAGCTTTTTTTTTTTTTTTTTTTGACAGTATTGAGCATTTAAGGCATATATGCAAAAACAATGAAATTTTCTTGTTTTTTAAAAATGAATCAGATATGACTTAAATATGAAATCCACCATCTTAATCATCATCTTTGACTTGTTTTTTTAGATAAAGTATCGAGACACAGGAAATCTCCTTCTTGTCCATAGGCCGTGTGCGGAGTCTGTCTTTGTGTGTGTGTGACATTAATATTAAGCAGGTGTCTTGCCGTAGTGAGCGCTGTGGTATAATTGGCTTGTATAGGGGTGTCAGAGCACTGAAGAGGAGATAATGGGGGCTTCAAACTGCTGCCAACGCTAAGCGGGTGGGGACTGGGGTTAGAATCAAAGGGAGGGGGCTGCTGCCCTTTCATTCTCTCGCTCTTTCTTTCTCCATCTTTTTTTTGTGAATGGGTTCCACAGCCTCTTCTTATGCGTCTCTCATTCATAAAGAGCCAGGCTTTGTCACCAGAGGATGGGAACCTGGGAATCTGGCAGCATCCGAGTGACCTTCCAGCACCTCGCCGTTTGTCGTCGCTTCTTTTTGCCTTTCCTCTCTTTCTCTCTCTCTCTCTCTCTCTCTCTCTCGCTTTATTTTATTTTTCTTTGGCTGCTCTCTCTCTTCCTCTCCTTTTCCTGCAAAGAAAAAAAGATTTCTCCTGCTAATTTTTGGGAAGATAGAGGGTTTGAGGCCTACAAAAGAGAGAGAGAGCTCCTTTATAGCTTGCAGGAAGAAGTATAAATCTCCTTTTGAATAACTTCCTTTTGTTTTTCTTGTCCACTTATATTTTGTGGTAACCAACATTATGCCACAAATGCTGTTGATTGAGCTTAACTTGTATTGAATCAGGAATATTCCTTTAAAAATAGCTGTAGTAGGAGTTTACAGTTAAACATTAGATCTGAATAGAGATGATATGTGCCTCCAAAGTATAAACAAACTGTCTTTGTTTGCTTTGCAGGGAGATCGCCTTCACCAGGCAGTTACAGAAGCAGTCACCCAAACTCGCCTATTACTATCTGGGTTTCTACGTCCATTCCTGCCCCAAGATGCGCTATAAGGTGCAGTATGTTTCTTGTCCAAGTCATTGTTCTCATCTCTGTTCGTCTTCTTTCCCTGGTCTGGATCATCTAACCGTGTTGGAGTTACTAAACGCTGCTGAACTTCAGTAGAAATCGTTCTTTCAAAACACTTTAAATGAACACTTTCCCTAGACTGCATTTTTCTGAATGTAAATCAGGTTGGCGTTCTTGGTGGTACAAGTCCAGATCGATGCATCCACATCCTTAAATATTTCCAAATGCACTAGCATCAATCCTTTCCATCACACTGCTGAGAAGATTTAGAGTCTTTTGCAGTGGTTGTATAATCAAGGAGGTGGCTTTTGGGGGGGGGGGGGGGGGGGGTTTGTTGGCGGAGGACCCACGGATAGGTAAAGTAGACACCTGTTAAAGGTGTTAATTCTCTATTCCAGACTCACACCTCTCTGCTTGGTTGCCGCTGTGATCTGTTTCCCTCATTACTGCTCCCAAAAGACTCCTCGTGGAGAGAACGCAGTGCCTCACTTCTGTAAAACTCCCTTCTCCTCTGTTAGACCGGTGTAGTGTTGATTCAAGAGGACACGGCATAAAACTTTTGATATTTCTTTCCCCTTTTTTCCTGTTAATTTTTTACATAAAGCCTCTAAGCACTCGTAGAGCCGTTAATTTTCATGCCACAGATACTGTTGATAGAGCTTAAATGAATAGTTCACCAAAATATGAAAGTTCTCTCATCATTTACTCACCGTCATGCCATTCCAGATGTGTATGACTTTCTTGCTTCTACAGAACACAAACAAAGGTTTTTAGAAGAATATCTCAGCTCTGTTGCTCCATACAATCTAAGTAAATGATGGCCAGAACTTTGAAGGTCAAAAAAGCACATAAAGGCAGCATAAAAGTAATCCATACAACTCCAGTGGTTAAATCCATGTCTTCAGAAGTGATAATGATATGTGTGGGTAGGAAATCAATATTTAAATCCTTTACTACTATAAATATTCACTTTTGACCAGCCCTTCTATACACGTTTACGAGTTATTCTTCTGTTTTTTTTGTTGATTTGAATTCTTCATGCATATCGCCACCTACAGGGCAGGAAGGAGACAGAAATAAAAGTGAGGTATAATGGAAAGGAAAATAATTAATAAATTGTGTTTTAACAACAGCCCAATAGGTGGCGATATGCATGAAAAATGTGAATTATGCATTACAAATTACAAAGACATATAGGAGGTATAGGAGTGCTGGTTGAAAGTGCATATTTATAGTAATAAAGGATTTAAATATTGATCTGTTTCTCACCCACACCTAACATATCGCTTCTGATTATATGGATTTGACAACTGGAGTCTTCTGGGTTACTTTTATGCTGCATTTATGTTCTTTTTGGAGCTTCAAAGTTTTGGTCACCATTCACTTGCATTGTATGGACCTACAGAGCTGAAATATTTTTTTAAAATCTTTGTTTGTGTTCTGCAGAATAAAGGAAGTCATACACATCTGGAATGGCATGAGGGTGAGTAAATGAGAGAATTTTCATATTTTGGTGAACTATTCCTTGAAGTATTTATTTATAAATGTATACATATTTCCTGTAAGTTGATTCGCTAGAGGACTTTTTGCTATTTATTTTTTTTTATACATAATGTTGCTATTGCCAACCCATTTCCAAGTCATGCAAAGTAAAGCTCAGATTTAAGACCAGATACAACAGCTGTATTTTGGTGGAACAGTTAAACTACTTGAATTCATCAATGCTATCTCAATATCGCAATCACAGGCTTGCTTTTAAACCCCTAAGCCTCTTGGTGCGAATAAGTCACGGAAAATGTCGAGCTATGCTTCCAGAGTTACCGCTCTTAGAGCTCTGTCCAGTCACGCAGCTTGTGGAGGCGCTAACATCATTAGCTGTTTCCTCAACATCTACAGCCTCAAACTTGGCTTGTAGTTGGTGTTTTCAGCATCTTTTATAGATAAGGGACTTGGAACCATGTTTGGTAGGTTGCAAGACTTTGCAGAGTAGCGTTAAAGATGTCCAGCGGGAACTCAACGTAAGTACTTGCGCAGATGTGGCCGAGCGTAGATCTCGTTGGCCGTTGTTTGACTGAGACGACAGAAATGTTGGGCTGCTGAACAGCTGATTCATATATGGAGGATGGAGATGGAAAAAGAGGAAAAGAATGTAAATAAAAGTGACGGGCTAGCCCAGAGCTGAAGGCGAAGGAACAGATGCAGATGTAGAAGATATTAGCAGTTGAGGAAGAGGTCAGTGCTACTGTAATTTTCATAGCCACTCCTCCTCCAAGGAATAGTTCTCCCAAAAATTGTTTACTCAACTGTTGCTCTGAGATGTTATTGCGTTGAATTGAAATATACTGCCCCAAGATACTTTGCGGCAATTTTGATGTCATTGATGCCCAAACATCTTTAGTTCTTGGCTGTCTCGCCATTGACGTCAAACCTGCCGTGACGCACTTTCATGCTTCATATTTTAATTGAATGAGATTTGAGAGCTTCATCAGAGGGCAAGATTTTCTTCGAAGAACTACTTCAGTTTTTTTCTGCTTTTGGCACAAGCTTTCATATGTTTTCAGAAGCCTTTTGTGGGTCACTTTATGGTACTGTTATGGTCCTTTTTTTCATCCTTTTTGAAGTATGACCGCCTCAGTCTCCATTATGAATAAGAGCACTAGAGATTCTTTCAAATATCTTTGTTTCTAAGAAAGTCATACAAGTTTAAAATAACGTGAGGGTGAGTGAATGATGGCAGAACTGTCTTTTTAGGTAAACTAATCCTTTAACACCATAGCTAAATGTTCACTAGCAAGTTTAAGGGGCTGTTCACACCGAACACATCCTTACGCTAAAAAAATTCCAGTTTAAACGGCTTCAAAAAATGCAATCAAACTTTATCCCATATTCTGATCAAAGATGTCCATCAAGTGCATGTTTACCCAATTAAAAAGCAACGCTGATGGTGAACTACCTACCACTAAACCATTTTCCACATTGAAGCACAGCTCATTCATTCTGCGCTTTACTCTGCATATGTCAGGGCTGAACGCAGTTTTGCATCCATCTGCATGTGTTAAAATGAGCTAGATAGACATTTTTGACTGTTGCGCTTACGGCTTACATGAGGTGGTGGCGTAGTGGCTAGAGCACAGGGCTGCTAATCAGAAGGTTGCTGGTTTGAGCCCCACAGCCACCACCATTGTGTCCTTGAGCAAGGCACTTAACTCCAGGTTGCTCCGGGGGGGATTGTCCCTGTAATAAGTGCACTGTAAGTCGTTTTGGATAAAAGCGTCTGCCAAATGCGTAAATGTAAATGTCTCTGTTTATTTAATTTTTCCTGTGTCTTGTGCAGAAGTGGCACATTTTTAAGACACTGTTTTAAAGTTAAAAGAACAACTTTCAAAGACGCGTCTCTAGACAACTGCTTTCCATCCCATTTGTTACGCCGCATCTAGATTTTTAACGCAAGAACACGTTCAGCATGAACGGCCCCTAATCCATCCATCCTCTCGTCTATGTGCAAGCATCATAATTTATTCATATCTCATTACAAGTCATCATACATTATGCTTGATATTTCTTATCTACTGCAGTCTGTTTATCTGTTAAGCACTCCTTTAAGAAACTGTGTGATATCACTTCCCCCGTCTCAAACATTTGAGGATATCTGCAGTGCGGCAAATATATTGCCAGTGGACATTTTAATTCGCAAGCTGTCTCGCTGTGTTTCTCTGCACTACAGTAATGTGGTAGTATACTGAAAATTGTAGCATTCACCCCTTTCATCCTCAGGCTGTACAGTTGTGCCCATAAGCTTACACACCCTTTGCAGAAGAAAAATTTAATTTTTTTATTATTATTTAGTATTGCCCCGATGAAGCTATTTGATAGGTATTTACATGAATCGCACAAGACAAAATAAAAAAGATTTAGCACTAATTATCCTGCTCGAAGGTTTACACATCCTTGGTTCTTAACGAGATAGTTCACCCAAAAATTTTAAATCTGTTATCATTTACTCATTTACTCTAATGTTTTTTCAAACCTCTATGACTTCTGCTGTGAATCAGAAGATGTTAGGCAGAATGTTACAGTCACTCACGGCCCAGCCACGCCCTCGTTCCTCATTACACACCTCCCCTGCCCGACTGGCCTACACCCCGGCGCTGCCCTTCCGGCCATTTCGCCAGCTGGGGAGAGATGAGGGGAGGGAGAGTGGAGAGGGAAAGAGCGAGCAGGTGAAACACAGAGAGAAAGATAGAGAGGAGAGAGAGAGAGAGAGAGAGAGAGAGAGAGAAACTTGCTCGCCGGTCCCTGGACACGCCGACGCCTGGTCCTCAGTCACTCCGTCACACTCTGACAGACAACAGACGCTCCTCCCCGAGTCCTCTGACCCCATCAGAGGCGTTCTGGCGGACGGAACGGCTCCTCCCCTTCCTGGCAGATGGCAGTGTTTCCTCCGTCTCCCGGCAGCTGGGTGCGACTCTGTCCACTGGTGGATGGCAGCAGCTCCTAAACACACACACACACACACACACACACACACACACACAGTGGCCATGTGTGTGTCTGTCTCTCTCTCTCTCCCAAACTGGCACCCACAGCTCAACTTTATCCCCCTCCCAGATAATTAGGTGACTCAGTACCGGCCGTGCACCCTCAACAGCCCACCACGCCATCTTCCTCGTCATTCTCCTCCACCACCCGATTCATGCTGGGGAAACCTCTGGCATGACGGACTCCCCTCCTCTCCCTTCCTGGAGGGGAGGTGCTGCCTTCCGGCAGACCTTTCTTGCCTCTCAGGAGCCTTGGGAGAGACGAGGGGAGGGAGAAGCGAGGGGAAAAAAGGACGAGCGGGAGAGACCGAGAGAGGGGGAGAGAGAAGAGAGAGAGAAAAACTTGCTCATCGGTCCCCGGACACGCCGTCACCTGCTCCTGAGCCGCCACTCCGCCCTCTGGCAGACGACAGCGAGTCCTCCTGCCCCTGGCAGACAGAATGGCTCCTCCCCTGGTGGACGGCAGTGAGTCCTCCGACCCCTGGTGGATGGAACGACTCCTCCCCTTTCTGGCAGATGGCAGTGGTTCCTCCGGCGGCCGGCATGACTCCTTTGTCCCCCGGCGGATAGCCGTGGCGAGGACAGCACATGACTGAACATCCCTCCTCATTCCCGGGTTTCGGCACCAATGTAATGGGTAAAGGACGGGGAAGGAGGTGGCAAGAACTGGCAGAAAAGTCAACATAACTTTAATTACATAAATTAACTTAAATAAGCATAAACACACACACACACACACACACACACACAGCATGTCTCCCTCGCTCCCGAACTGGTTCCCCCGGCTCGTCTTTATCCCCCTCCTGGCTGATTAGGTGACTCTCTCATGCACCCTCTTGGCCTGGCTACTCCCTCCTCCTCGTCACACTTGTATTTTGTTTTTCAAAGCTAAACATCTTACAGATGCTGCAAGGGTTATATAAACGAATGGGCATCTGCAGTCTTGGAAGTTGTTTGTGTCTCTTTCTTTCTGACGGGCTGAGTTCTGCAGAGTTGTGTGTGTAGAATATTGAATAGACCTCAGTTGGAGCCCAGCTCACCCTCTTATATACGAGTAATCTCTCCCAGCACAGCTCTCAGATCAGAGATGAGTGCCACTCATCCATCTCATTCACAGCTTGCCATTGTGCCCTGGGAGATTAGTTTAGGGGTGAGAAGGTTGCCTGTTTCTCACATACACCCAAAACGCAATTTTTTTCAGATCGCTTATTAAAGCAAATGCATATGACATTGTTGTGGCTGTCCTGGGATACCTCTGCGAAAGTAATCACAGCACAGCGCGTTGTTTCATGATGGCCCCCACCCCCCCCGGGCCCTGCGCTTCTGCTAAAAGCACAGCACCCCCTGGGTCTTGTCAAAGCCCACGAGTGCTCACACTGGAGCGCCGTTGACAGCCTCTTAGAGCTAAAAACCATCACATTAGAGCAGCTCACTCCTTTTTAGACTGGGAACACACTGTACCCCTCACTGTGACTATTGGCAAAGCACGCCACTCTCACAGCAGCATTTACGTCTATTCTAGAGTCATCACTATGGTTGGGAACCAAGAACTGGTCTTTTTATTTTTTAAATACCAGAACCCTATGATTTTCATGACTTTTGGTTTCATTAACGGTTCCCGAACATTTCTTTTTTTGCATATGTGGACAGAAAACCATGCCTAAATAATCTAACAGTGTTTCCTGCAGTGCATTTGAACTTACTGAGGGATTAAAGGGATTGTTCGCCCAAAAATAAAAATTATCTCATCATTTACTCACGCTCTTGCCATCCCAGATGTGTATGACTTTCTTCTGCAGAAAGCAAAGGTTTTTAGTAGAATATCTCAGCTCTGCAGGTCAATACAATGCAAGTGAATGGAAGCTCCAAAAAGCACATTGAAGCATGAAAGTAATCTATACACTCCATTGGTTTAATCAATGTCTTCTGAAGTGATCCAGTTGGTTTTGGGTGAGAACAGACCAAAATATAACTCCTTTTTCACTTTACATCATGCCATTGCAGTCTCTAGGCACAATCGTGATTTCAAGCTCGATTACACATCCTAGTACTTTACACATACACAGAGCACTAGATGGCACAAAGACTGGCACATTTAATCACAATACAATCATGTTTACACTTATAATTTTTTGATCTTATGGCTATACTTTTAAAACAGTGGTATTTAACATTTATGGACTGGCCCCATTCACTTCCAAATGCATTAGATACCCCAATATCCTACTTTCAAGTTAGATTATGAAAAGATTGCTTTATTATATTGTATATATTATGAGTGGGGTGGTAGATGGACTGTAGTAGAAGGTAAACAAAAACAACCAGACACAATGCCAAGAACGGGCCTTCATTTAAACTTCAATGGACACAAAGGCACAGGTTGGAGCCTCATTTCCAGCCATCACCATTCATCTTAATTCAGACTAGCCAGCCCCCTTCCAGTTCGAGACGTGACTTCCTGGCCCTGTCGGGTCCATTCTGTGTCTGAGCCACTGATGGCTATTTGGCCCTTGACTGTGCCCAGCCTTCAGGCTTCTGAATGTCTCTAATGGAGTGGAATGAGCGGGGCTGTGGGGTTCTGGTGGGAGACCGTCCAGAACTGAGCTATGATCGTCCACCTGCCCCCTTGTCCATCCACCAGGTGTTTTCCAAAGCTTCCTGTGAATTCCGAATCCCGGCCAAAGGAAACAAGTGTCTGAGAACTGTATTGGGGATGTCTTTGTATGCTTGTGTGGAGGCTGCCGGTCATCTGGAGAGCCTTTTCATTAGCTTTAAGAGCCACTCACCGCAAGGGTAATGTCAAAACCCTGTGGAATTTTAGGGGGTTAAATGGATAATGCATGCACTGTGTTCATGCCAAACCTTCACCTCCACCTTCATCCAAACCTGTATGACTTTCTTTTGGAAAATTGAAAAGGAGACTTTTATTTTATTTTTTTAAAATATTGTGGACCCTCTTTTGCATTTAATGAAAGTGAACAAGGACAAGAACACTGATTCGTCATACCTTTTTAGAGCTCCTTGACTCATACTCATGAAACACCATTATGAGCATTGCGTGCCATGTTTGCAGCAGATGATAGTGAACAGAGCGCTTATTCACTTTGAAGCGCAAGGCACATGCAGTGGATATAAAAAGTCTACACACCACTGTTAAAATTACAGGTTTTTGTGATGTAAAAGAATGAGACAAAGATAAATTATTTCAGAAATTTTTCCACTTTTAATGTGACCTATAATGTGAACAATTCAATTGAAAAACAAACTGAAATCTTCGTGGGGGAAAAATGAAAATGAAAAACCTTACAATAACCTGGTTGCATAAGTGTGCACACCCTCTTATAACTGGGGATGTGGCTGTGTTCAGAATTAACCAATCCCATTCAAACTCATGTTAAAAAGAAGTCATTACACACCTACCATCATTTAAAGTGACTCTGATTAATCACAAATAATGTTCAGCTGCTCTAGCAGGATTTTCCTGACATTTTCTTAGTTGCATCTCAGAGCAAAAGCCATGGTCCGCAGAGAGCTTCCAAAGCATCAGAGGGATCTCATTGTTGAAAGATATCAGACAGGAGAAGGGTACAAAAGAATTTCCAAAGCATTAGATATACCATGAACACAGTGAAGACAGTCATCATCAAGTGGAGAAAATATGGCACAACAGAGACATTACCAAGAACTGGACGTCCCTCCAAAATTGATGAAAAGACGAGAAGAAAACTGGTCAGGGAGGCTTCCAAGAGGCCTACAGCAACATTAAAGGAACTGCAGGAATTTCTGGCAAGTACTGGCTGTGTGCTACATGTGACAACAATCTCCCGTATTCTTCATATGAATGGGCTATGGGGTAGGGTGCCAAGACAGAAGCCTTTTCTTACAAAGAAAAACATCCAAGCCCGGCTGAAGTTTGCAAAAACAAACATCAAGTCTCCCAAAAGCACGTGGGAAAATGTGTTATGGTCTGATGAAACCAAGGTTGAATTTTTTGGCCATAATTCCAAAAGGTATGTTTGGTGCAAAAACAACACTGCACATCACCCAAAGAACACCATACCCATGGTGAAGCATGGTGCTGGCAGAATCATGCTTTGGGGCTGTTTTTCTTCCGCTGGAACCGGGGCCTTAGTCAGGGTGGAGGGAATTATGAACAGTTCCAAATACCAGACAATTTCGGCACAAAACCTTCAGGCGTCCGTTAGAAAGCTGAAGATGAAGAGGAAGTTCACCTTTCAGCACGACAACGACCCAAAGCACATATACAAATACACAAAGGCATGGCTTTACCAGAAGATGATTAACGTTTTGTAATGGCCCAGCCAGAGCCCCGACCTGAATCCAATTGAACATCTGTGGGGTGATCTGAAGAGGGCTGTGCACAGGAGATGTCCTCGCAACCTGACAGATAAAGCTACCATCAAAATGCACAGAAACGGAATGGGCTTCAAAATAAAAGCTCAATTTAAGTGGAAAAAAAGTATGACAGAAATATATCACTACTGTGTAGTTATGTAATATTCACTGTACTACTACTAGTTATAATAATAATAAGATGAAGAATAAATCAATAGTTATTGTATTATATTTAAGCAATATTGCGCAACACTTTATTTGACAAAAATAAGTCCAATGTTGTATTTTGGATTGTGCTGTGATGTTCTGTATAAAAGCTTAATAAAATAATAAAATAATATGTTGAAAATTGTACTAGTTTAACTTGATTAAAGTTTTAATTAATGTATTAATTTAAACACCATTTTATATAGTTAACCAACTGTTTATACAGAATTCAGAAAAAACAACTGTATCTTTATCAGCGAGTACTGAACAGGAATGTATCGGTTCTCGAACTCATTCTCAAAAAATGGTATCAGGACATCCTTATAAAGGAATATACTGTGTTTAATACAAGTTAAGCTCAATCGACAGGATTTGTGGGATCATTTTGATTACCACAAAAAAAAAAAAAATAATCAACTCGTCCCTCCTTTTCTTTTAAAGAAGCAAAATTCGAGGTTGCAGTGAGGCACTTATAATGGAAGTGAATGAGGCCCATTTTTGGAGGATTTAAAGGCAGAAATGTGAAGCTTATAATTTAATAAAATCACTTGCATTTAATTCTGTTAAAACGTATATTTTTTGGACTGTATTAAATCATCTATTATTATTATTTTATTTAAATAAATTATTTATATTATATTAAATATAAATGTATTATTTGGGCTGTATTAAATTATTTGGGCTGTTTAAATCATCGTTTTTAAGCTCATTTTATTTTATTTTTTTATCTTGTGGGTATTTTAATGTTTACAGATTGGCCCCATTCACTTCCATTGTAAGTGCCACACTCTCACACAGATTTTAACTTTTTTATTTTTAAAGAAAAGGAGGAATGAGTCGAAATAAATGTATGGTTATCAACATTATGCTACAAATGCTGTCGATTTAGCTTAATTGAATTGAACCTGTAATATTCCTTTAAGTTTTGTGTTGTTTCTTACTAAAACATATATATTATGCCTTCATGCACGGACTACTTTGATGGTACGTTTGGGAGCTTTTTAAGCTTTACACTTAGTCACCATTAACTGCCGTTGCTTTGAAAAGATGGCCCATGATATTCATTCAAACATGTTCTTTTTGGATAAGAAAGAAACTTATGGGTTTGGGACAACATGAGGGTGAGTATAATGTTACGAGGTTTTCATTTTAGGGGAAACTATTACTTTACTAAGATCACTAGTGCATATATTCTGTCTTTTACTGTGTTTGTTAAATGTATTAGTGGCTTTTGCATGATGGTTAATATTGGGCATAGTGTATGAATGAAAACAATGTATAGGAATATGTATGGGTCCATTTCAATGAGTGTCCCTCTAGTGTAGTCAAGAGGGATTGCGAAAGTCACGCTCTTGTACTGTAACACATCCTGAAGACAGACTTTAACCTCTGATGTGTTCACTAGGAAATCCGACTCCTGTTGGACACATACTCAGAACTATATTATTTACAAAGAGAGGTGTTCATTACCAGATGATACATGGGTTTGCAGAAGTTCTGTATGTGTATGTGTAGTGTGTAAAAGCTGAATAGTCCATGCTCAGATCAGTCTGTTTTCCAAGGTTATTTTTAGCTTTGGTTCTCAGAAACGTGATTTATTGAATTTTGTTTATCCCCCCCTTTCCCCTATTTTTCTGCTTTGAGAGGGGCCTTGTGATGTTGCACAACATTTTATTTATTGTTGATTTCTTTGTATTTTTGCACCACAAATGTTCCACAGTGCTATACTTTCTCCTTGAAAAGTTGGTAACACTTTACAGGTCTATTTGTTAACGTTTGTAAAGTGTTATCGATACGTTGTATGTATAATGTAATGGAAATAAATATGTATGCTTCTAAAGAAAGTATAGTTGGTGAAATATATAGTTATTCTGATTTACTTTATGAATTTAGTTTGTACTAGATGAAATACAGAAACGAGGTACAATGGAGAGGGTGCAAGTCAAAGATACAGAGTTTAAAAAGAGGCCCTGTAGATTTGGGCCAAAAAAGGAGAGAAAGAGAAAATACTGATGTGTATTTGTAGTTTTGTCAAGTTTTTGGAGCTGTTGTGTAAAGCTGAGTATTTTCAGCACGTCCAACCACAGCACAGACGTTTGCAACCGACTTATACTTTTCCACTGAGCACATCATGAACATTACACGCCGTTAAGTTATAAATAAGAACTTTGCTTTGAGAATGAATATGTAAAGCGAGTAATTGCTATGAAACACAAAGGGCAGTCTTTCCCAACTTATCTCTATATCTCTATAATAGAGTCATGTTTTCTATACTGGTCTCTCTCTCTCTCTCTCTCTCTCTCTCTCTCTCTCTCTCTCTCTCTCTCTCAATTCAATTAAATGGGCTTTATTGGCATGAAAGTTTCAAAAACAGTGTTGCCAAAGCATCATATATATAAATAAAATAAAAGCAAAATACATTTTGTCCAATAACTTGGACAGTATATAATATAATTATTAGTAATATATAAATAACAGCAATATATAGATTATTATTATTATTTATTTGACCACATCACATTGTGTGTGTGTGTGTGTGTGTTTGTTTGTTTGTTTGATGACAAGACAAATAATATTAAAAAAACAGTAACAAATAAAACTAAATCAAAATTCTACCAAAAAATAAAACAAAAAGTAATTAAAATTCTCTCTCTCTCTCTCTCTCTCTCTCTCTCTCTCTCTCTCTCTCTCTCTCTCTCTTGTGTAAATCCTCTGGAAAGTCAAGGCAGGTTCTGCCATGGTAGAGCAGAACACACTCTCACTGTTTGTCAGCATTTTATATAGTCTCTCCCTCTGGCTGCCTCTAGTTTAGTGTGAATGCAACAAAAAAAATGTTTATTTCTTTAAATATTCAAGCCAAATTGTTATGACATTTACTTTTTTGACATTCTTTTCTTGACTATTTCCATCCCAAATTCTTATGGTCATTTGTCCGGATGTACTTTTTGAGTACAGCAAATAAATACAAATATTGTAATATTTATTTATTTATTTAATTTTTTTTATTGAACCTTTAACCTCGAAAGGGTCAGCGAGACAAAAATAATTATCAAAATATTAAAAACTACAGTCTTGACCAACACAAAATATGCATCGTTTGAAAGCTTAGAAGCTCTACTTTACAATGCATGCAGGCATTATGACCAAAACTGAACAAGTGCTTTGAAATTTGCAGACAAATCAGAAGTGTTCTGTTTCAATCATTTATAAATCATTTTGCACTGTAAATATTATTGCAATCAGTAAAAACATCAAACTGATCAAATGTCCATGTGTCATGTGTTGTAGCTCTCAAAGAGGAGAATACCAGCAGCCTGCTTGTTTTACTCAGACAAAAAATATAGCGAGTCATAGCTTTGAATGTTAGTCTGATAGTCTTTGACATTTATGTTGGTGTTGCTTTTATGCCACATTTTCGCTTATAACGTCACAAAAAATAAACTGAACATAAAATATTACATACATTACTAAAATCATGTCTGCACGCAATGCAAACCTTTAGTCATTGTGTCTGCATGTGCAATTAGTGCTTATGCACAATTATAATGTTTTATTGGTTTGGAGATGTTTTTGACGCTATGATTAATTATTTTTGTTATGCTATAACGGTAACTATTATTGTAATGTTATAAGCCTTTAATTCTGGGTATGCCACAGAAACAGGAACTCTTTAAAAACACCTTCTGAGCTTAAAGGGTTAAATCAGCATAAGTTAAAAGAAGTACAGCGAATATTTAAAACATTTATAAAATCTTCACAATTTGAATAATATTCGTAAATTATTTTTTGCATTACGGTAATCACAAATGGTTGAAAAAATGCCTAATTGTCGTGAAAAATTTCACGGTGCAAAAAATATGAATGGTCCTAAAACAGGCTTCATTTTAAAGAAAATATTGCACAAAGAGTGATGTAATAAATTTATACCGCATACTAAAAAAGTCAAATATAAAGATAGATTTATATCGCTAAATAAGGAGGAAATGCATCATCACAGGCTGTAAAAAGGGTCAGTTTTAGGACCATTAGGATTTTTTGTGTTGTGTCATATATAACAATTAAAGACAGGTCCACCTGAAATTCTGATTACTGTAATGTGTCTGCATGTTTTGATTTTAAATTAAAGACAGTGCATCATCTATTATCATTTATGTATAAATATTTCACAATTTTAATGTTTTGTTCATTATTTTTAGCATTGCAGAAATAAGAATTGGCAACAAAAGTGTTTGATTAAAATGTGAAAAATCTTCATGGTGTTAAAATATCATTTTGATCTATAAACACTGACACACTTTAGTTGTTGTGTATGTCTGTGATAAACTTTGGATTCAGTTTAGCATTTCAGAAGAAAAACAAGTTAAAAGCGTAATGAGCTGCCTACCTAGACAACCATTTTGGGCATCGTAGGCACAGTCAAACCTTTGAACATGGACCTATGATGGCCAATAAATGCTGTCTAGGTAGACAGCTCACAAGGTTTTGAGACACACCCCTCATATGATCCATTCTTGTCATTTGCAGGGGGTTTCAATTTGTCATTTCATGTGGTTATTTGTAGAACCCAACCCATCCTACTGACCTACATTCTACATGTACGCACCTCCTATAGATGCTTTACACCTGTATTAGTGCAGCACACACCTCTTGGTTGTGTAAATATTTATCTGTAAAGATAACTTGTATACAATCCCCTCCTCCATTCTTTCCCCTCTCTGCACCCGTCCCATAAACTGCGCCGACACACCAGCATGAAGTGTGCGGAAATGAGGGCTTGAAATAAAAGAAAGAAGTCTGAGAGAAAGATAAACAATTACCACATGTTTTGTTTGGCGTGTACCATCCTTTTCCCTTTTTTTACTCATCAAAGAGCGCATTTGAAGCATAATCTCTTTTACTTGTTTTTCTTTGATTAATAAGCCACGGTGCTGTGGATCTGTCATTTAGCTGTTTCAATGCGGTTCCCACTTTCGTTACGTGCTGTTAAGATTGGATCTGTGGTTGCGGTGCATGTCTGGACAGAGAAAACACTGAAAGACCAGCTTCAAGGTTTCGCCGGCCCTCCGAGTTCTTTCCCACAGGCTTTTGCAAGTGCAATCTTGTCAGCGTAGGACTGGAAATATGTCAAAATACATTATTTAAATAAACCCTGTGAAACAACAGCTTCTTAAATCGTACGATAAGCTTGGTCGTTTAGGGTTAAAGAGATTGCTATCTCAAAAAGGGAAATTCTGTCATTATTTACTCACCTTAAAGTCATTCTAAACCCATATGCTGTTTTTAATGTACAACACCAAAGAAATGATTTTTTTAAATCTTCACACAGCTCTTTTCCATACAATAACAATTCATAGTGACGGTATCTGTGTAACTTTACAATACTTAAAAGTTGTGCATACGGCTTGTGCGCTACATTCCAAGTATTCTGAAGAAATATCTAAACAAGTCGTACGGACTACCTTTATTATGTTATTTTTTCTCCTGTTTTGGAGCTACGAGCTGTTGTGAGCCGTCATGTTCGCTGTGAACTGTTTTTGTATGGAAAAGAGCTGTGTAAATATTCTTGAAAAAAATATTTAGTGTTTCTGCCTAAGAGTTTGGAATGACATGAGAGTGAGTAAAATATGACAGAATGTATTTTACTCAAACTCTATTGCCCTCGTTCCTCCTCACAGAAAAGTTGCACCCTTTGCACCAAACCACCTCAAGTGACTTTTACCCCTCACTTGTTCAGTAATGTTTTCTAGTCCAGCACCCTCCCTCTTCGCCTAATTTTCACCCTTCTTTGAATCAACCGTTGGCATCCAAACTAACAGAAGTTGCTTTTTGTATTCTGCTTAACAAGGACCACCAACAGAGAGGCCTGTGCGCGAAAAGTTTGTTTGAATTTGGAATCGTTTTTTTGTTTTTTTTCTTCCTCCACATATTGAAGGTTTTGATATCAGTCGAAGCCAGCGCAGGGTCTTGTTCCAATTAGTAAAAAATGCTCACTGATCTAACAAACCCTTTATATGTCAAGGTTAATATTGTGTGATGGTGTTCTATTATAGTCTTCAGAAAACACTTCATCTGGTTTCAGCTGGTGGATAATAATAATAGTGATGCACAGATACAAACATTTTGGCAGATACCGATAATTACTTTTCTGATGATGACCAAATATTATACAGTATTTATTTGTGTGTTTGGTTTTGATGTATAGATTTTATTATTATTATTTTTAGCTTGGTTTTGGTATTGTTTTTGTGTTTTGGTTTTATGTAAGTGTTCCTCCTTAAGCTCCAATCTTGAATTTTTTATGCATCGAAGGAGGTGCAAAGTGCAAACTTCAATTAAGGGTGCTTTCACACTTGGTTCCATTGCTTATGATTTCCTCCTGCTGCCCGTGCTGGTCTGTGTTCTCATCATGTTATTTGGGCCCAAACCGCAGTCCAATTATGTCATCAACGTGTGTACGAGTGGCAGCTGTTTACCACTGTAACTAGGTAACAACTCAAGTAGACGTCACTGTGTTAAGTGAAATATTAAAGTTTGTCTCTTTGGATTTACCGTGAAAACTGGCCATGCACAGAGCGTTCATATTAGCAGCAAACCATACCACCAGACCCCACACTCCCCAAATAATTGAATGGAAATTTATTAAAAGTCAAATGAATAATGGTTCACTTTTTTACTGAAAAAACAAACTTTTAAACCCCCCACCCCTACAGGGCACACTTTGAGAACCACTGCCCTAAGGCATCAAAGACCTGATCTAGAACTTGAAATGTTTTAAATGAGACATCAAATCTTAAATCTAGAAATTTAAATGCTTTAAATAAGGCATCAAAGATGAAATCTAGAATTATACAGGTTTCAAATAAGGTATCGAAGCTCTAATCTAGAATTATATATGCCTAAAATAAGGAATCAAAGCTCTAATCTAGAGTGATATACACTTGAAATAAGGCATCAAAGCTTCGATCTAGAATTTTAAATGCTTCAAATGCGGTATCAAAGCTCCAATCTAGTATTAAATGTGTTTAAAATAAGGCATCAAAGATCTAATCTAGAATTATTTATGCTTCAAATAAGACATCAAAGCTCCAATCTAGTATTATATATATGTTTCAATTAAGGCATGAAAACATAATGAACAAAAGAAAAATGACAACTGTTAAGTAATTTTTAATCCTGATGTGTAGAGAGAGCACACTGTTAAAATTGGTGAAAATATGCCCTGATTTCATCTATTCCCAACATAAGACCAATACTGAAAATAAAAACTATTGATACAAATAAGTATGCCTCAAATAAGGGATCAAAAAAGGAATCAAAACTCTAATCTAGAATTATGTAAGATTCAAAGAAGGCATCAAAGCTCCAATATAGAATTATATATGATTCAAAGAAAGTATCAAATCTCTAATCTGGAATTATATAAGCCTAAAATAAGGTATCGGAGCTCTAATCTGGAATTATATATGCCTAAAATAAGGTATCGAAGCTCTAATCTGGAATTATATATGCCTAAAATAAGGTATCGGAGCTCTAATCTAGAATTATATATGCCTAAAATAAGGTATCGAAGCTCTAATCTGGAATTATATATGCCTAAAATAAGGTATCGGAGCTCTAATCTGGAATTATATATGCCTAAAATAAGGTATCGGAGCTCTAATCTAGAATTATATATGCCTAAAATAAGGTATCGGAGCTCTAATCTGGAATTATATATGCCTAAAATAAGGTATCGAAGCTCTAATCTGGAATTATATATGCCTAAAATAAGGTATCGGAGCTCTAATCTGGAATTATATATGCCTAAAATAAGGTATCGGAGCTCTAATCTGGAATTATATATGCCTAAAATAAGGTATCGGAGCTCTAATCTGGAATTATATATGCCTAAAATAAGGTATCGAAGCTCTAATCTGGAATTATATATGCCTAAAATAAAGTATCAAAGATGGAATCAAAGCTCTAATCTAGAATTATTTATGCCTAAAATAAGGTATCGAAGCTCTAATCTGGAATTATATATGCCTAAAATAAGGTATCGAAGCTCTAATCTGGAATTATATATGCCTAAAATAAGGTATCGGAGCTCTAATCTGGAATTATATATGCCTAAAATAAGGTATCGGAGCTCTAATCTGGAATTATATATGCCTAAAATTAGGTATCGGAGCTCTAATCTGGAATTATATATGCCTAAAATAAGGTATCGAAGCTCTAATCTGGAATTATATATGCCTAAAATAAAGTATCAAAGATGGAATCAAAGCTCTAATCTAGAATTATTTATGCCTAAAATAAGGTATCGAAGCTCTAATCTGGAATTATATATGCCTAAAATAAGGTATCGAAGCTCTAATCTGGAATTATATATGCCTAAAATAAGGTATCGAAGCTCTAATCTGGAATTATATATGCCTAAAATAAGGTATCGAAGCTCTAATCTAGAATTATATATGCCTAAAATAAGGTATCGGAGCTCTAATCTGGAATTATATATGCCTAAAATAAGGTATCGGAGCTCTAATCTGGAATTATATATGCCTAAAATAAGGTATCGAAGCTCTAATCTGGAATTATATATGCCTAAAATAAAGTATCAAAGATGGAATCAAAGCTCTAATCTAGAATTATTTATGCCTAAAATAAGGTATCGAAGCTCTAATCTGGAATTATATATGCCTAAAATAAGGTATCGAAGCTCTAATCTGGAATTATATATGCCTAAAATAAGGTATCGGAGCTCTAATCTGGAATTATATATGCCTAAAATAAGGTATCGGAGCTCTAATCTGGAATTATATATGCCTAAAATTAGGTATCGGAGCTCTAATCTGGAATTATATATGCCTAAAATAAGGTATCGAAGCTCTAATCTGGAATTATATATGCCTAAAATAAAGTATCAAAGATGGAATCAAAGCTCTAATCTAGAATTATTTATGCCTAAAATAAGGTATCGAAGCTCTAATCTGGAATTATATATGCCTAAAATAAGGTATCGAAGCTCTAATCTGGAATTATATATGCCTAAAATAAGGTATCGAAGCTCTAATCTGGAATTATATATGCCTAAAATAAGGTATCGAAGCTCTAATCTAGAATTATATAAGCCTAAAATAAAGTATCAAAGATGGAATCAAAGCTCTAATATAGAATTATATATGCCTAAAATAAGGTATCGGAGCTCTAATCTGGAATTATATATGCCTAAAATAAGGTATCGGAGCTCTAATCTGGAATTATATATGCCTAAAATAAGGTATCGAAGCTCTAATCTAGAATTATATATGCCTAAAATAAGGTATCGAAGCTCTAATCTGGAATTATATATGCCTAAAATAAGGTATCGAAGCTCTAATCTGGAATTATATATGCCTAAAATAAAGTATCAAAGATGGAATCAAAGCTCTAATCTAGAATTATTTATGCCTAAAATAAGGTATCGAAGCTCTAATCTGGAATTATATATGCCTAAAATAAGGTATCGAAGCTCTAATCTGGAATTATATATGCCTAAAATAAGGTATCGAAGCTCTAATCTGGAATTATATAAAATTCAAAGGCATCAAAGCTCCAATATAGAATTATATATGCCTTAAATAAGGAATCAAAGCTCTAATCTAGAGTGATATACACTTGAAATAAGGCATCAAAGCTTCGATCTAGAATTTTAAATGCTTCAAATGAGGTATAAAAGCTCCAATCTAGTATTAAATGTGTTTAAAATAAAGCATCAAAGTGTTAAATAATTTTTAATCCTGATGTGTAGAGAGAGCACATTGTTAAAATTGGTGAAAATATGCCCTGATATCATTTATTCCCAACATAAGACCAATACTGAAAATAAAAACTATGCTTCTATTGATACAAATATGTTCACGTTATGTTGTGCACCCCTAAATAAAAATAACCCACATTTATGATGTCCATATTTTTAAAGTGATAATAGACGCTGCATGTTTTATGTGTTTACATTGAGGCCCGGGTTCATCACCCTTACCCCTGCTCCCCTCCTCTGTGAGGGGTGGTGACATGGCGAAAGACCTTTGGGGTTAAAGTTAAGAGGTCGGGTCAGACGGTTGTGCCTCGACTGTGAAACAGAGAAAGGATAGATGGCGAGGGAAAGGGGGTTGGGGAAGGAGGTGTGAAGGTCGCAGGGTTGAAAATTTGAGTTTAGACTTGATGTCAGTGTAAAAATTGCCAGAGCGCCGCAGCTGCCAGCGCAGTGTGTTTGTGTTGCCATTAACTCGCCCTCGGTTTATTTTCAGAACCCTTCGTTCAGGCACTTTGTCTGGGGCGAGAGATTACCTCCCCCTCATGATATAATGTGTTGTGTGCTTTGATAAATAGTCCATGGTACAAAGCTTGAACAAAATGTATGAAATATTTACGTTTTTTTCTGTTGGTGCGTTTAAATGAAACATTGGAGTCTTGTGCTTTTTTTGTGCACGTTTAAAGCATATTACGTATATAAACCATCCTCTCCTATTTTTGCTAAAAAGAAATTCCATTACTTTCCCACAGTAACAGTGTGTAAACTTTTTTAAGTGATGTTTGTGAAGGCAAGCATCCCTACTATTATTGCTCTTAACACCATGTATTAAATGTTTTTTTAAATGTAGTTGTTTTCTATGTGATCTGACATAAAAATTTGGGGTAGCTCAGCATGTAAAGTTGCGAGTTTGAATCCAGGGTGTGCTGAGTGACTCTGGCCATGTCTCCTAAGCAACCAAATTGACCCGGTTGGGCACATTGGGAATTGGGCATTCCAAATTGGGGACAAAGGGGGAGAATATCAAAAGAAAAAAAATCATCATACTTAGTAAGGATACCTTGAAATCCTATGAAAACCATTGCAAACTACATTTAGCATTTTATTGACTCAAAATCGCATTTTATTGTATAGAGCCCCTAAGAGGACCATGGTTAATCGATAGTAAAACTATGGTTACTATATGTATACAGTATACTGTATTAAAACCAATGTTTCTGACAAAAAAAGCATGGTTACTTCACTTTTCATAGTTAGGCTAATACAATATTACTATAGTAAAACCATGGTTTCCATCAATAAATAAAAGGTTAGCCTACAACAATCATGCTTACTACATTATTACCATAGATAAAACATGTCTTCTGTGAAAGAATGAATGAAAGAATGGTCATAGGGATTTGGAACAACATGAGGGTGAGTAGATAATGACAGAATTTTCATTTTTGGGTTAAAAACGAACACAAACGATCCCTTAAAGGAATGCCTGCAAGGGTCTGGCAGTGCAGACCCTCTCTTTAGGCATAAGCCACCTACCAATAAACGCCAGGAGAGATCGAGAGATAAAAGAGGTTTGGGAGGCTGCCCCTATAAACTGCTGCCCTGCCGAAATGTGACCTTGTAAAAATATTTTCCCATCATTAAGCTGTCATCCACGAACCCATTATACATAACTTGGTCCGGCGCTAGGAGTGAGCGTACATATGTGTGTTTGTGTGTGTGTATGTCTGTGGACGCGTTCGATAGCAGTGTAGATGCTGTATTTATTTGAATTCTGTCCCTTGGTAAATTACTTGCCCAACCTTATGTTTAAACAGTGCAGTTTTGTGTAAATATCTGGATTTTGAATGTGGTTCGATTGTCTCTTGTGCCAGTGTGTGTGTGGTACACTGTGTCGTCGCAGGACTTGAGTATGCAATGAAGAGGAAGAGGTGCTTTGTTTACATATGTCTGTCAGAGCGCAACTCTCCTCTGCCCATATACAAAGCCCCGTCCGACTGCTATTTGTGTGAGTGCGCATGTTTACACGTGTCATTCAATGCCCTGCCCTGATGTCAACTCTTACAGGGCGGTCTTTACCATCTGTGCCATGTTTGTGAATGCCAGAGAAAAGGGAGTTCTTTAACCATGCACTGGCTGTTTATCTGACCCAAAGGTCCTCTGTGCTAGACAAGGTCTAGGTTAGCATAAATCAACTAGTCAATCGGTTGCCTTAACAAGGAGTTTTCAAACTTTCCCAAATATGACGGTCCTGGTCTGCAACGATGTTTAGGCAGGTGGCACGTGTCAAATTGACATGAACATGAACGGTCTGACCCAGGGTGTCCCAGCAGAACATTGCCGAGAGCATCACACTCCCTCTCTTCCCACAGTGCATCCTGGTGACATCACTAAACAGCCCCAGGTAAACAGCGCACATGTACACAGCTTACCACGTGATATAAAAGAAAACGGGACTCATCAGACCAGGCGACCTTCTTCCACTGCTCCAAGGTCCAGTTCCGAGGCTCGAGTGCCCATTGTAGGCACTTTTAACGGTGGACAGGTGTCATCATGGGCACTTTGGCGGCCTGCGTCTATGCAGCCCCATACGCCTCAGGGTACGATGCACTGTGTGTTGTGACACATTCTTCCCGTAACCATCCTAAACATTTTCTGTGACTTGTGCCACAGTAGACCTTCTGTCAGTTCAGACCAGACGGGATAGCCTTCGCTGCACTCGTGCATCGATGAGCCTAGGGCACCCAACACCCTATCGCCGGTTTGTGGTTTGTCCATTCTCGGACCAATGTCAGTTGGCACTCACCACTGCTGACTGGGAGCACCCCACAATCCTTGCCGTTTCAGAGATGCTCTGACCCAGTCGTCTGGCCATAACAATTTGGCCCTTGCCAAAGTCGCTCAGGTCTTTACTCCTGCCCAATTCTCCTGCATTCACCACGTTGACTACGAGAACTGATTGTTCGCTTCTCATCTAATCTACCCAGACCATGACATGTGGCCTTGTTAGGAGATGGTCAACATTATTCACTTCTCCTGTGACTGGTCATAATGTATTGGCTCGTCTTTGTATTTTCACGTGTAAAGAAAAAAGTGTGATATTATAAAGCCATGTTGTTTCCAAAATTAAATAATCATGTTTTAATATAAGTGATTAAAATATTACTGGAAATTCATGGAAAATATTTACTTTGTTTTTAAGTTGACTGCATCTATTTCTCTTTAAAAGAATATTGCTTTACAACCCCCAATGAGCGAGTAAATGGCAAAAAAAGAAGAAAGCTCTCTAGGTCTTGGTCCAGAACTTTGAAGCTTAAAAAGCACATAAAGGCAGCATACAAGTAATCCATATGACTCCAGTGGTTAAATCCATGTTATCAGAAGTGATATGATAGATGTGGGTGAGAAACAGATCCATTTTTTTACTGATCTCAATTTCGCAATTTATGTCACCAGTCAACTGTGTGTAAAACCTACAATTTAAACAAAAGGCACAACATGGCAACAGTGTTTGTGCTTTGTGTGTGCCTCAAGCTAAGATAAGATATCCATGAGTAAAAGCATGTAAGCTCTTGTGTCTGTCAATGCACAGACCTGCCCTTGTTCCTGTGTGTTTGCAGTTATGTCAGAAGGAATAGGGCAGGCTTTGTTCAACACTATATAGAGCAGGGAGGAACTGTGGACAGAATAGTAAATGTTCAGACGGGTTGCAAAAAACGGACCTAAGTAACATGTAGCCGTTAACGTCCACAAAAAGCCACATACCTCGATTCAGCGGACATGTAAATGGAACCGTGATGTTTGACGGAAATTTACAGAGTAAATTCAGCTTATTGTGACGAATGATGGCAGTCCAGCTGTGAAGGCCTATTATATGTTGATGACTGGCAATTGTGAGTGAAACTTGTTTGGTGCTTCAAGCTTGCTGTATTTTCAGAGTACAGGTGAAGGCAAATATAATAACAAAAAATAAAGTAATAAAAGCAGAAGAATAAAGTTAAAGCTACACTATGTAAGCGACTTACAAAAGAGGAGAACATAAGCGAATCATCTTAAGAAGACATTGGTACAAAAGTGCCATACTACAAAGTTTCACTTGCATCAGAATAGTGTTCAAAACAGATGAAAGTGCAACAAGAATTATTTAAAAAATTTTAGTGACTAGTTAAATGCTCTTGGAAAAGATGTGTTTTAAGTTGTTTTTTTGAAGATAGAGAGTGAGTCAGCTTTACGAATGGAGATGGGAAGGACATTCCACCAACGTGGTATGATGAAACTGATAGTCCGGGATAGTGTTTTGGTAAATTGTCTGCACTTATATAGCACCTTTTTAACCTTATCGGTATTCAAATCGCTTTACAATGTTGACTCATTCACCCATTCACACACCAATTACGGCAGAGCTGCCATCGGGAGCAACTTGGGGTTCAGTGTCTTGCCCAAGGACACTTCGGCACGTGGAGTTGTATGGGCCGGGATTCGAACCACCAACCCTACGATTGGTGGCCGACCCGCTCTACCAACTGAGCCACTGCCGCCCGCCGTTTTGGTGCCTCTTTGTGTTGGTACGACAAGGCGACGTTCCTTAGCCAACCGCGGACTTCTGGTGGGAAGCTCTGCATAAATGTTTTTAGGTATGCTGGAGCAGACCCAGTGACTGTTTTGTATGCAGCATCAGGGCCTTGAGTTTAATACGTGCATCAACCGGCAGCCAGTGGAGAGAGACAAAGAGTGGTGTAACATGTGCTCTCTTTGGTTCATTAAAGACCAGACGTGCTGCTGCATTCTGGATCATTTGCAGAGGTCTGATTGCACATGCAGGAAGTTCTGCAATGAGAGCGTTACAGTAGTCCAGTCTAGTTATGACAAGTGACTGAACAAGCAGTTGTGTGGCATGTTCAGAGAGGAAAGGTCTTATCTTCCTGATATTGTAGAGTGTAAATCTACATGATCTTGCAGTCTGAGATGTGGTCTGTGAAATTTAGCTTGTTATCGATGGTTACCCCTAGATTTCTGACCGTTTTGGAAGGCGACACTGTAGTTGTACCCAGTTGCATGACGATGTTGCGATTGTTGGGTGATGACATGCAAACATCTGTTGTTGTTACCAAACCCTCTGCCCCTGACGTAATGGGTTCCTGCGTAGAGACCAGCTGGCTTTTGGGGCCAACCACGTTGGTGGAAAAGTGGCTCACGTTGGCCTTTAGGGCCCAGGTTCCACTTCTAATCTGGATTTGGCTCATAGTTTCAACGTCATGTGAATGACAGTGACTAATCGCATAGATTTTGAAAAGACCTGCCAATTGGCAGCTCTGTCCTGTTCATTTCATTTGCTGTCATCTCTTCAATTAGGACATTTTGATAAAAACCCATGGCCTGAAATTCTGCCGGAATTGCA
The DNA here is from genome assembly GCA_032164185.1 of Moxostoma hubbsi. Classification (NCBI taxonomy): domain Eukaryota; kingdom Metazoa; phylum Chordata; class Actinopteri; order Cypriniformes; family Catostomidae; genus Moxostoma; species Moxostoma hubbsi. The sequence continues at coordinate 2,855,933 of JAVLUX010000034.1, forward strand.
AAATGTATGGCTATTTTCAAACAGGTTTTCTAAATACTTCCTCATCTGCAATTGGACAGACAAACATAGTCACGCCCCAAACTCACGCCATTGAATAAGGCAATGTGGCTGTGTTGGGCTGGTCTGGGTGATGAAACAAACAATGTATTGATAGCACCACAGAGCTATAGTGTTTGCACTTTTCAGTTTAATCAACCTACATTTAGTGTACTTACTTAGTGTTATCGTTTTTCCTGGGTTAAGTGAACATATTTTAACATTAAAGGAACATGACATTGAATAGAAGATTAATTGCATCTAGGTAATGAATTAAGAAGCCATTTTTGCTGGTAATGATCTGTCAGTCGGTGTTGACGTTAAGATAAAGAGTGCTTTCCACAACTATCAGCTTGTATGGATATTACTGCTCCCCGCAGGGAATGGTGGTGTTTTCTTTCACAAAGATTCTTCGCCAGCAGTGAAGTCGATGATTTATGCCCCTGATTAATTACTTTTGTAATAAATCTCAGGTATGGGCCCCACGGCTGGACTCAACCAAAGGGGTAGAGTGTATTACAGCAACTGAGAATGAAGCAAGAAACATTATTTCCCCTTGTTCCCATTTTATCACCTCCCCTCAAAATGTTTTGATGCCTAATTCCACTTGAATTTTAGAATGGAGCTGTAGTATGAACGTTGATTAAAAAGTTCTGTATCTACAGTATGTATGTATATATATGTTTAGTTGTTTTGAAACCTGGCATTGAGAAATAAGCACTGATTTTATTTGCTTCCAATATCATCCTTATCAGTACAATACCAATAATTGCGATCACCAAAAATGTTAGATCCCTAGCTTAAACCAAAACCTACCTGCATGCCCCTATTTTCCTCTTCAGCCTGGATGGTTTGCATGTGAACCAGTCGTCCGTCATTCCCATAGACTTCCATATTTCACTCCGGTTTCCATGTGCAAACACAAACTTTTTATTTCTTCTGATTTATAATAATGCTTATTTTCTCAAAACAGCTGTTCATGCAATTCATAAAAGGTGCTAGTCAAACACAGTTATTGTTTTCTTTACTTCATCCACTGTATTCTTCACTATGGTGATGTCAATGAGCCTTAGCGAGGCCGGGATATCTGTCAACATTACCTGCATTGCCATGTGAAAGACGAATAGTGCTGTGTTCGTCATGCCATTCTTTTAAACAAACACAGGGAGTGAAAAATGCATGACACAATCACGGCATGGGGATTAAACTGGTATCAGTTTGTCCTTACAGCGGTCATAGCTCACTTCACTTATTACCCCTCTTTGCATATGCACTGGTGTTGGATCAGTGCTCGCACCTTCTGAATGCAAAAAGACAAACTGGATCTGGATCACCTAGCAAGAGTGGGGCAAAGAGCAGGGCTTGACATTAAGGATGGCCCTCTGGCCCAGGAGCAGTGTGAATTTTCAATATTATATTATTTTTTTATATTCAGTTATATATATTATTTTTTTTCATGAGGTAAACAACATTTAATGAAAATATAAATTAACATACAGTATGTATTTATTTTATTATATAAAAATATTATTATATCCAAAATTATAAATGTTTTCAGTATTATCATTTTATTTTAAGTAATATTTATTTTTATATATATATATATATATATATATATATTTTTTTTTTTTTTTTTGGAAGAATAAACATACATATACTTTTATGTATTTTGTATTATATAAAATGTATATATAAAATCATAAATATAATATTTTTAATATTATTATTATTTATATTTTTGGGGGGAGGTTAAGAAAACGTTTATGAAAATATAAATTAACATATATATTTATTATATACAAAATAGAAGTAGATCTAAAATTATGAATATTTTCGATATTTTATAAAAAAAAATAATAAAAAAAAAATATATATATATATATATTATTTTTGAGAGGTAATGAAAATTGTAATTAACATATGTATTTATTATATTATATCCGAATATTATATCTAATATTATTAATATTTTCAATGTTATATTATTATTCAAAAATATTTTTTGTATTTTTTCGGAAGTAAACAGAATTGAATTTAAATATATTCAAATCTATGTATTATATAATATTATTATATCAAAAATATATATAAATCTAATGTATATATTAATATATTTTTTAGGCCCGACAGAGCATGTCAGTGGTTTCTTGCTTTTTTTTAATTTCCTCTCTATCTTACCTAGCCTTCAGCCTGTGCTGTGACATCCTCCTTTGTCTGATAGGACAGCTTGTAAACTGACTGATTTATGGATGCAAGGCGTAAAAGATCTGCTCCACATGGATAGTTTTTGCTCGTTTGACCTTTTTGCTTGTTTTGTTCATTTGCAGCATCTCATTATAACCCACTGCTATCATTACAGTGCTTGCCAGGCATATTGCGCACAATCCATTTTCAATTTTATGCTTTCTAATTAACTTAAGATTAAAGTTTGAAAATCCCCCGTTGAATCTAGGTTTCAAAATGTATCTAACAGCAATGACGTGATTCTATTATTTGCACTTGAATTCTGATTGGTCTTTCTTGCAAAGCAGCTTCAAAGTTGCATTTATTCAGCACCAAAGCATACCTTCAACTTTAACTTTATTAAAGCCTGATGGTGGAAAATACTTTTTTTGAGAGTGAGTTAAGGCCAGGCTCAGGAGAAGAGGACCTGTGGTGAGCCACACCACAGTTTGGCCAATAGAGCCGTCAAGGAAGTCGAACAGACATTGAGATAATGACCAGCCAGAATCCATCTTTCTGTCTCTCTTGCGTCTTAACTCTCTGACAACTTATATCCCTGTGTCTTCTGCATGAACTGTTCTGACTCCCTCGAGAACTCAGACTTCTCTGCTAACTAACCTCTGCCACCCATTAGATGATAAGGAGGCTACCTCACTTCCTGAACTTCTGCATTGAGCGTGTTTCTTATAGTCTGTTTTTAAAATGGATAGTTCAAACTCTGATCGGGTGAGCCACATTCAAAGTCGTTTTAAATGAATGCACACCTCTGATTGCACATTTCTATATTAAGTTCATCTGCTGATTGGCATTCATATACAGCCTTTAGTTGAATGAGATAATGAACTTGAAGTGTGCTATTTTTAGTGTATATTTGGGTATATAACCAATGCTTTCTCGTATATGCTAATAATAGCACCTATTTCAGTATTATTTTTACTTCAGACCTTTGTTTTGTTGGACAAGAAAATCTAGCTTCATATCATGAGACCCACATTTGGTTTTCGACCACTGAATTGCTCACACAATTTACGCATCAATCTTCATTATCTGCATTGAGCCCCTTTTCCCTGGGTTTTACCATATAGGGCCTTTAAAATGAAGTTACCTAAAGGAAAGTTTGTCCTGAACCAGAATCTAAAAGGATTTTGAGATCTGTAATACTTCTAGAGTTATAGGCACTCCAACTTTGAAAAAAGTCAGTGTCAGTGACGATTGTTTGTGAACCGACATAATACCAATATATTATTGGTTCATCTGAGCCAATGTTCCTCCCAACCACCCATCGTGAAAAGCTTGTATCTCAATCTTTCTAAACCTGTTGCAACAGGCATTTACTAACATCAGCCCCCTACTCACCCTCCAATATTCCACACCTGTGTTCTCTTTAGCACTTCGTACCGTGCTGTTGTCATTGTTTGAGTAGGTAACTCATTTATTTGTTCTGCATCTTTCAACTTTTCTTTACAGCCCCTTGTGTGTGCCGGGAGCCCAAATTCTTTTCAAAAGCTTGATTGTAAAGAGCACATTCAGTGTTAGTGGGGTATGACGTTTAACTGTATGATATCTCCAATGATATGTAGCCCCCTTAGACTACCCGAGAAACATCCTTTACTTTAAAGGCAACACATTCATCGTCATATTTGTATGAAGATGATTGATTTTTTTCCACGGAAGTCCATTTACTGTATGTTTTTATTCCTGGTTGCTTGCACACAACACAGTCATAATCAGTTTTACATGAGAATATACAGTCTCTCTCTTTTTACAAAAACAGTGGTACAGTGGTTTTACTACTACACATTTAGGTCTCCCATACATATACTGTATGTATATACACTCACCTAAAGGATTATTAGGAACACCATACTAATACTGTGTTTGACCCCCTTTCGCCTTCAGAACTGCCTTAATTCTACGTGGCATTGATTCAACAAGGTGCTGAAAGCATTCTTTAGAAATGTTGGCCCATATTGATAGGATAGCATCTTGCAGTTGATGGAGATTTGTGGGATGCACATCCAGGGCACGAAGCTCCCGTTCCACCACATCCCAAAGATTCTCTATTGGGTTGAGATCTGGTGACTGTGGGGGCCATTTTAGTACAGTGAACTCATTGTCATGTTCAAGAAACCAATTTGAAATGATTCGAGCTTTGTGACATGGTGCATTATCCTGCTGGAAGTAGCCATCAGAGGATGGGTACATGGTACATAAAGGGATGGACATGGTCAGAAACAATGCTCAGGTAGGCCGTGGCATTTAAACGATGCCCAATTGGCACTAAGGGGCCTAAAGTGTGCCAAGAAAACATCCCCCACACCATTACACCACCACCACCAGCCTGCACAGTGGTATCAAGGCATGATGGATCCATGTTCTCATTCTGTTTACGCCAAATTCTGACTCTACCATCTGAATGTCTCAACAGAAATCGAGACTCATCAGACCAGGCAACATTTTTACAGTCTTCAACTGTCCAATTTTGGTGAGCTCTTGCAAATTGTAGCCTCTTTTTCCTATTTGTAGTGGAGATGAGTGGTACCCGGTGGGGTCTTCTGCTGTTGTAGCCCATCCGCCTCAAGGTTGTGCGTGTTGTGGCTTCACAAATGCTTTGCTGCATACCTCGGTTGTAACGAGTGGTTATTTCAGTCAAAGTTGCTCTTCTATCAGCTTGAATCAGTCGGCCCATTCTCCTCTGACCTCTAGCATCAATAAGGCATTTTCGCCCACAGGACTGCCGCATACTGGATGTTTTTCCCTTTTCACACCATTCTTTGTAAACCCTAGAAATGGTTGTGCGTGAAAATCCCAGTAACTGAGCAGATTGTGAAATACTCAGACCGGCCCGTCTGGCACCAACAACCATGCCACGCTCAAAATTGCTTAAATCACCTTTCTTTCCCATTCTGACATTCAGTTTGGAGTTCAGGAGATTGTCTTGACCAGGACCACACCCCTAAATGCATTGAAGCAACTGCCATGTGATTGGTTGATTAGATAATTCCATTAATGAGAAATTGAACAGGTGTTCCTAATAATCCTTTAGGTGAGTGTGTATATATATATATATATATATATATATATATATATATATATATATATATATATATATATATATATAAATATATATATATATAAATATATATATAAATATATATATATAAATGCCCGCTGTTATGATTGAATAGCTTCCTATCCACATACCTGCAAAATTTACACTGTCATTTGTCAGGCCAAGTTGCTTAATCCTTGTGTTCATTTGTGCTAAAACCTTTTGTGTTCCTGGTCAAAAATGACCGGCCCATTAAGATTGTTATTACATTTCTCGTATTGCATATATTGTCCCAAGGTATTGCATTACATTTTTTTGTCAACTTCTTTTTTTTTTTAAGTATGTATGACAGGTTTTGTTCTTCTTTTTAGAGCATATTTAAAAAAAAAAAAAAAAAAAAAAAAATATATATATATATATATATATATATATATATATATATATATATATATATATATATATATATATATATATATATTATTGATACTGGGCTAGTAATCATATTAATTATATAATTTAATTTAATAACCTTTGGCTTGATCTAAACAAAACAGGTAATTTTTTTAGCTTCGATTCTGGACTTTAAAATGCATACAACTGATTACACCAATTCTTAAATAATGCTTTTTAATTTGCTGACGAATTAGAAACTAAAGTTTCGATTTCTTCAGTTTTATTCAGAGTTGGTAAAAACGTAAAAAAGATGAGATTGCCATGTTTTATAGATGGTTGGAAAAGTAAAACTTTTTGTTTCACTGTGAGGCCAAACTGCAGTGAGTATTAGTGGATGAAATTCCCACAGACACACACACATATAATAAATGCATATAACATAGACAATGACATATCGTAACTCACAGCAGACTACCCCCATTCAAACGAGCCCAAACACAACATCATATGATAAGCAGATAAGAAATATTTCTCAAAGAGTGTACATGGAAAGACAGTGCACTAAAGGGTGCTCAGCACACATGTGTGTGTGTGTGTGTTTGTGTGTGTGTGTGTGTGAGGACTATCCATATACAGCAGTGTGCAAAAGTTTATGCACTTGTGAAAAATGTTGCATTGTGAGGACGTCTTCAAAAATAATGACAAATAATTTTCATTTATCAATTAACATCATACACAGTCCAGTAAACAAAGTTTTTTTCTTTAATACATTTTTGTTGTGGCCACCTTTGCATTTAAAACAGCCCCAATTCTTCTAGATACAACAGGACACAGTTTTTCTCGGTTGTTGGCAGATCGGATGTTTCAAGCTTCTTGGAGAATTCTCCACAGTTCTTCAGTCTATTTTGGCTGTCTCAATTGCTTCTGTCTCTTTAAGTAATCTCAGACTGACTCAGTGTTCAGTGCAGGGCTCCCTGTTCTTCTATTCAAATCTTTTCTATTTACAAAAGTCATGTTTGGGAGTCTTCATATTTATATTTCCTATTGACACACTAAAGCTGAAGATATAAATAACCATCTTAAGACAAATTCTTTTGTGAAACATCTTTTTTTGCACAGTTCTGTATGTGCTCATCTAAAGGATTGTGATGCTCCTGAACACTTAATATTTCTTTATTTTGTAGTCTAATCCATTAATTTCCAATGGCCGGTCACTTAATACCAGGAACACCACAGGTGTAACAAAATAAACATAGCCAATAAAATTTTAAGAAAATTCTAAAAAACATTTATAGTGATATATGTATATGCATCACAGGAGATTTGTGTCATTTTTTTCATAAAGTCATGAGAATGCCAGTAGGTAACCACTTAGCATCATAGTAGCGAGTTGTGCACTGACAAGCACCACTCACATTTTCATTGTAGCTTTCTTCAGTACCAAGCACAATCTTTTCCCTCTCATTTGTACTCATGCACATGTCTGTCTACAGGCCCAAAACCAAACACAATCTTTCAATGCTCAGACCAGCCGTCAGACGCAGTGACCCTCGCTTGCTTGTCATCAAACTGCACTAAATAAGTCACCTCACCCTTTAGGGCTCTCTGTGTAGCCTGCTGTTGAAAGAGTGATGAGCACAGGGTGTGAAAAGCTTTCCCTTAAATCGCCAGCCCCTCCCTGCCGTGCCCCACAAAATGCCTTTTATTTAGATTTATATTTTCTTTCCCATGCTTTCTGCATTGTAATAACAGGTCACATAGTTTCCACAGTAGGATAATGACAGACAAATCCTGTTGGTAATAGTGAGACTTTCACAGGACTGCTTATCCTTTGACAAAACACTGAAGTAAACCCACATAATCTGTGCGGGTACATGCCCGTGTGTGCAATGTGTCAATGCACTGTTGTCTTCACCAGAATGGGCTTGACTGTGTTTGAAGAAACACTGATATCTTTGCTGAGGCGTTAGATTGTTTACATGCCGCTCACACTGGTGTGTGTTTATTTCTTTGGCTCTGTGCGACCAACAACAGGCCCTTAGAAGACATGAACTCAAGGCCAAGGAAGCCATCTGCTTTTCCCTTCCATTCCTTCTGTTAGTTTATACATATTGACCGAAGAATAGACTCCATATTTAGTTTGACGAGAATGAAAACGAGGCTGTGAGGGACTGATGCATAGTCAGTTCAAGAAGTTGTAGGGGTAACACACTCTCTACCTGTATCAGAGCGGAGTGTTGGGATCCTTTGAAAATCTGACCCTCTCTAGATTGTGTAGGCTTGGTCTTAAAGACACACCCACCTGCTGGTGATGCCAGTTAGAGGATGGAGACATAACCCATGTCTTTTGGGGGGGTGTTAAGATCCAGGAGTCTTGTGTGTGATGTATTGGGCACACATATACATATATATATGTTCAATATGTAAATCAATAAAAAAAAATTGTTAATCAGAAAAAAAAGTTGTAGGGGTGAGCAAAATGTCTTATTTTCAGAATCACCTAGTCAGTGGGTTGCCTGAATGACTACTCGACTAAACAGTTTTTAGTAAGACTATTATTAGGCTTTTTTTTTCCAAGTCCATTAAACCTTGTGCATTAGTTTTTCTGTCTGGCTACCGCAAACATACACCATAAGACATTACAAAGCATTGACCAAGCTCTTCCCTGTTCTTGTTTTCTCATGCACAGGGCCAGTACCAGCCGTCAGACCTCCTTTGCCCTGAAACATACACTTGGATGCCCATCGAGAGGTGTATCCCTCGCCTTGACATCTCTGCCTACTCCCGTCTCAATGAAGATGCCAAAGCAGGTGAGCCTTCAAAGGGATCTATGACAAAACAGACCCATTAATAAAAATGTCCAGGTCACATTTCATCTCAAAATCAAAAGAAAAAAAAAGACATGTTTTGCATAAAGAAAATTAATGTAATCTTTTAATCATTTTTTTGTGCTGTTAATTTATTTTTAAGACAATCTAGTACATCTCCACCCAAATTCTTATTACCGTAATGCATCCAGTCATTTTAGAGTTAAAATAAAAAATTATCTTATTATACATTTTTAATTATTATTATTATTATTATTAATAATAATTATAATTTCAGTAAAATAAAACAATAAATATTAAGTAATAAAAACAAAATTACAGTAATGCAAAGTTTTTTTTGTTTTTTTTATTTAAATCTAAATACAATTTTTTTTATAATAAATCAATATTTTTTTTACACATATATATTTATATTCCACACTGGGGTTTTTTTCCCTTTCACTATGATAATGAGAATTGGTAGTGAAAATGGGCTTAATTGTCATGAAAGTAATATCACAAAGCCAAATATATATATATATATATATATATATTAATTTTAATAGTCCTAAAACAGGCCTAATGTATTTGTATTTGTATTTATTTTGGGTGAAACATGATTTGGACTTGTTCTTTACAGGTTTTGTGAGGTTCACACACCAAGTCGACACATTAAAGCACATCCCCCCCCCACCCCCCAAAAATGGTTTTGCTTAAGATGTAAAAACAGCATTACATTAGTTTGTAATTCTTCCTGTTTTCAAATTCTAGCTGACAGGACCTCCCCACAAGGTTTTTGTTCCAGCCAACTTTCCCCCCACTAACACACCTGACTCCGCTTATCAAACACAGTCTGTTTGGTTTTGAAAATCAGGCTTTTGGAATCGGGTCAGAACTAAAAAAAAATATCTGACAGAAGACCATCTCCACAAGTGGATTTTTAAACTACTCCTTTTGACCACGTCATACACTTACTTTACTATCAAAATAAATATGTAATGACAGTTCCCATGACTGCAATTACACAATATACTTCACTTATGTAAGTTTAACCTGCTGATACGCAATTCCCCCGCACGAGGTAGTGACGTCACTCTGCTTACATTTAATATATAATTTACCATCTATAAATGTAATTAATGTTAACAAATTATACATGTTTTGAAAGGTCTAAGGGATCAACATTGATATCCGATCTCTGTTTCATGATAGCAATGCTCCAGAAACAGTAATTGAGTTATTTGTGCAGGAGTACAAATGAAAACATGCAATATCAAAACGGGACTTTTATTATGAAAACACGATCGCCAGATGAATCCAGTTCAACACACTTGAGTCAATCGTCCATGACAAGCGTTCATTGACAAACATCCAATAGCACTTTTTGTCCATAGAAGTGATAAATCTGAGAAATATTGATATATTCTCCATTGTTTACATGAGATCTCACCTGAAAGAATTACCCTTCATCATCGTTCTTCATCAAACTGCAATCTGAGCAGCATTCATATTGTAAAACTGTATCTGATCTTATATATTAGAGTCTCATAAACAAAACCAGCCGTCTCCAAAGTCTATTTTTAAAAGTGGGGCGTAGTTTTATTCATAATAGTCGAGCAGTGCCGTCAGATTTAGTGTCGTCTTGAGGCGGAGCTTAATTTTACTCTGTACACCGCCATCTGAAACGTAACTTCCTCAGACGTGTGGCTTTGAGAACATTGTATTTCTGGGTTGTCTTGGCACTTTTATTGTTGTTTTTTTTTAGATTATAAAAACATGTTCAGCACAAAATATTTCCATTACTATGAACTTCATCTCCTTTAACTTAACAACATATAAAATAACAACATATATTAATTCTGAAACTTGGGAAATAAAGCCCAAAGTGTCTTCTTTCAAAAGATACTCCAACTGTGTCCATACTCCAAAGGGTCCCGTAAATACAACCATTTAAGTTAAGGTATGTCATTGCGTATCAACAGGTTAAAGGAATAGTTTACCAAAAAAATGTCATTCTGTCATTATTTACTCGTTGTTGGTAAAAAATACAGGATTTACATTTTTGTGAACTATCCCTTTAACAACGGTAGCCATTCTGCAAACTCTCTCCTTGGATGCCATTACATTGGAGCTCAATTTGTAAGCCTTCAACTATGTTTAAAGAGGTCTGTGAACAAAAGAAGGGGTGGTTTGGTCCATGAAATGTGTGTTGAAATAACAGGACTGGATCCAGGCATGGAGAGCATCCAGGATTCTGTACCGGCAGTCAAGCGGGGTCAATAGTGTGGTCAGAGCCCAGAACTGTGGGGCTGATGACGATGATAATAATAATAATAATTTCAGTACCGACAAGCAGACGCCATGCCTGGGCCAAAGAGGGGAGGGTGAGACGTTGATGGGTAAAAGAGTGCATGTGCTCTTCTTTTCTCTGTTTTCTCAAGAGCTTTTTGGCCAACTTCTATTTACACTACCAGTCAAAAGTTTGGACACTCCTACTCATTATTTATTGTTACTGGATTCCACTCTTTAGAATAATAGCAAAGTCTTCAAAACGAAGAAATTGCACAAATGGATAAATGGAATTATCGTCGTGACCAAAGAAATCTTAAACCGTTAAAATGATCTTATATTTGAGATATAATTAGTCGCTCTTTGTCTAGAATTTTGTTTTCGTAAAAAAATTGTGAATGATGTCAGCGCAATGGTTAAGCGGTTAACAAGCTCTGACACAATTTAGAAACCACTTTGAGTAATTTTTGTGTTCTTCCCTTTCGTTGAATTCATGATAACTTTAAGATTTCGACTTCGATTTTGTTAATACTTTGTGATATTTGGGACCTAAATCTATATACACACATTCTCATTGGTAGTCAACATTGTTAAACGAGCGCCTCAAAATGAGCAAAATATTGTACTATACCAGATTCAAATGTTTATATCTCACATTTTGCTTGTGATAGGGACTTGCAAAATGACAGAAGGTCAATTAAAGCTTATGTTTTAAGATTAAAACACATTTATTTATATCCTTGGTTTATTTTATTATGGGCCAGTTATGAAAATATTTGTGCCCTGAGGAGACACTGGACCATTTGTGCTTGAAGAGAACAAGATTGTCTATGTATCTACCAATTTGTATGAGGCCAGCAGTCATAATTCTTGAGATATCACACCCTAAATGGTAAATGGTCTGCACTTATATAGCGCCTATTTTAACCTTAGCGGTTTTCAAAGCGCTTTACACTGTGACTCATTCACCCATTCACACATACATTCATACACCGATGACGGTAGAGCTGCCGTGCAAGGCGCTAGCCTGCCATTGGGAGCAATTTGGGGTTCAGTGTCTTGCCCAAGGACACTTCGGCACGTGGAGTCATGTGGGCCGGGAATCGAGCCGCCAACCATGCGATTGGTGGCTGTCCCGCTCTACCACCTGAACCACAGCCGCTCATAAATATGGCTTCCCATACATTTTTTGGCCTGGAAATAAATAGTTCTGTAGGGGGCTGAAAAATTTGATAATGTTAGAATCTGCAAGAAATATTTTACACGTTAGATTTTAGGCCACATATAATTAAATATGTTGGAGCTGGAGCTGCTGCCCCCGCGACCCGACTTCGGATAAGCGGTTCAAGATGGGTGGATAATTAAATATTTAGGCTAATTATGATTTGATTATGCATTTTGATTATTATTACAAGTAACAGTATAGTACTCTAAACTCCATTTAACACATCTTAACATGTTAAATCTGTTCTGAAGAACTCACAACGCACAGTTTTTCCAAAATTAGCGCGGAAGAATTCAGTTTGGGCTTGCGCATAACAAGCAGGTGTTAATTTAAAAGTCTACCCTGCCAACAGCACTGCAGACAGTTGGGCGGTGCACTTCTATACAGCAAGAAACTTATCTAATCTGAGAATTTCATGAGTCTTTTTATGTTTATATTACACACTGAGATCAGGATGAGCCGCTCTCGCCCACAGCAGAGGTGTAGGGGTGTTTGTTTGTGCTGGAGGAGTTTAGATGTTGTCTCTGCACAAAGATCTCTGTCTTATTTTTTTTTAAAAAGAGAGTTTATGGAGAGACATTTCTATTAAACTGCCAAAATAGTATGTTCATATTTGGAGCCACTGTCTGGTATGCAGATAAAGGGAGGGAAGAGGGAGCATTGACACGTCCACCCTGGACAGTCAACAATGCTGTCATTTTTTCCTCTCATCAAAATGCTATGATCTTTATCCTTCTATACCCTCATACCTGTTTCAAGTCAGACTTCCTCCCTGAATGTAATATTAAAGGAATAGTTCACCCAAAAATGAAACCTTCACATTTCAATCCTGTATGCTGTTTGTTTGTTTCTTGAACACACACAGAAAGTGCCTTGTTTAATACAAGTTAAGCTCAATCGACAGCATTTGTTTCATAATGTTGTTTACCGACAAAATATAGACTCGGAGACTCAAAGGAAAAAAGAAAAATCACAGTGGACGTGAACAGGCCCAGTCCATAAACATTAATACACGGTTTCAAAAGTATAGCCACAAGTCTATGCTAACATGATAAAATTGCTCATCACACGGATCTCTGGAATGCTCTTTTCTGATCGGTCAATGGCGCCATTTAGCGGTCTGCTATTTCAGTCGGAGGTGGGAATATCCGAGTCGAAATTTCTCACTTCCGACCTCCATGCATTCCAGTCAATCGCACTAGATGTCTTCTAGATGCTAGCTAGCTGGCTATCTAGTAGCTATTTCACGAGCAAAGTAGGTGAAAACATGTGCATTGGAGTGGCGGTGGCGTAGTGGGCTAAAGTACCGAACTGGTAAGCAGGAGGTTGCTGGTTTGATCCCCCACAGCCACCACCATTGAGTCCTTGAGCAAGGCCATTTACACCAAATGCATTTTTGTGTACATTTGATCTCTTTTCCATAGTTTTTCTATGCAAGCATGCACTTCACAAATGGCTTTGACCATTGTGTCATGTCTAGCTGTTTTTTCAGGGTCTTGTCCTGGTGCTCCGAATGTTTTAAACACGTCAACTTTTTTTATCTCGAGACACCCTGTGCTGCATTGCATTGCCACTAGCTTTTTTTAGCCCAAGAATGCTGTCTGAACTGTCTGTTTAAAGCACTGAAAAAGTAGCCCATAAGTCTTATGCTATAATTTAAAGTCTTCTGAAGTCATACAGTAGATTTTGTATGAGGAGCAGACAAAGATTTAAGTCAGTATGAACTTGTGTGGAAAAGATGTCAAGATTCTTTACAAATATATTTTATGTGTGTGTTCCATGGAAAAACAAAATCACAGTATACAGGATTGAAACAACATGAGCGTGAGTAAACCGTGTCAGAATTTTCATTTTGGATGAACATTTATGGCACTAGAGCTTCTTTTTCATAAATGGATCTCACCCGTCTGATCACAGCTGTTTGAACGCTCTCCTTTTCATCAGTTTCATCTCGGTCTTATCTTCTGACCTCTTCACTCCTTCAAACACACAGGGCAAAAGTAAGTGTGTCTATACTTCTCTCGTGTGTAAATATTTAAGTTATAGACGAGCATTTTGGATGTCAAATGGAGCGCTTGGGGAACAAGGTTGAGGTATGGGTCAAGGAGAGATTATGCTCACAGATGGCAGATCCATGCAACGCTACATGGAGTTTGAACTTGTCTCTAGGCACTGATGGAGAGGGTGTCTTAACTGTGTGATCTTTATGGAAGTGCCATGCAATTGAATGGTAAATGGTCTGCACTTATATAGCGGCTTTTTTTAACCTTAGAGGCTACCAAAGCGCTTTACACTGTGTCCTATTCACCCATTCACACACACATTCACACCCACACTCATACACCAATGGCCTCACCAATTGATCGATGCATTTTGTTCCCTAAAAGCATAAAAACCTAGGACTGAGTGTGTCAGCAAAAAAACAAAAAACAAACAAAAAAACAATGTTACCTTTTTTGTCCTAACCAGGCACTATTTGACAAGTTTTAAGAATTTTCTGTCCATATTCAAATTGAAAAATTGCATAAAGCAACTAAATGAACGCCTATTAAAATGTATTGATGTTTAAATGAATAGTTCACCCAGGAGTGGTGTTACAGTACCATTGAATTGTAATGTAGAAAACACATTTTCGAGTATTTTAGAACGGTTTTTCGTCTGCATCGGTGGAACAATGCATGTTTGAGAACGATTAGTGGAACCAAAAGTCATGAAAATTATTCGATTTCGAAATATTTTTTTCAAAATGGAACCCAACTCGGTTCCCAACTCTAGATGGTATATAATGACGAAATATTCCATCTGATTCAGGTCTGTATGGAGATCGGGACCGATGAGATTTCACTGTGGGCGGGGCTACCCAGGTTGGTGCGATAGAAATAGAAACCAAGCAACTGACAATCCGTTGTGTCATTTGTCGAAGTAAACTACGTTTAGCAAAGAAAGTGGGCATTTATCGATTTTCACTTTATCACGTTGTGCCTAGTTTGTACACGTGTTGACATTTTCTAAATCCAAACCGGCAAGGATAACGTCAACAATTTGCTCAACCGCGAACATGATCTAGTTTGCTATAAGGAGTCTTTCTTTAAATCGTTTTGGAGAATAGTGCCAATGTAAATGACCTCATCTGATCATCATGGCTTCACACATATTTCGCACTGGTTTTGATTTGTAATTGCAGAGCATGGGAGGCCCCTGGTCTTGTTTGACTTCCCTCTGTGCTGACTGGCAACCAGACGATGGCCGTCATTTCCCTCAGTGTTTTTAAATCGTTCTGTGGTGCCTCCAGTCCTACATGACCTGTTGTTCTTGGCCAGACAGACCAACCAACTATTTCAGGCCTGTTTCTCAGCAGAACTCAAGGCCAGTGGTCTGACTCTTGGTTACAAGGCCAATGTTTGGATTCTGTTGAAGCCACACTGGAGCCACATTACGAACCTAACGTATAAATGGCTCTTCTTGGCTGCATTATAAACTCCACACCCTCCTTCGAAGACAGTGAAGACTGAGAAGAAATTGTTGCTGGTTCGCCTATGCATAGAAATGGCCCTGACAGTCCTGATGGCCCACCTGACACATTATTTTACATTTAGCAGATATTTGACTAGTCATTCACCATATACAGTATAACAGTCATTAACCAATATATTTATAGCAGTCCTGAACTACTGTAGCAAACCTTTCATCCTCAACTCTGCTCAGCCAACGCGCGACTGATTAAGTCAGCTGTGTTATTTCAAAGCTGGAACAAAAACTTTGTCAAGGAGGTCAGGAGCCTCAGAGACTGCAGTTTGAAAAATGTGACAAAGTCCAATCCAGAGAAGGAAGCTCAGTCTAATGAGGTGTCTGCTGACTAAGTTAACTCACATAATTGTTGAACTTTTCAATCGTGGGGTAACTGGCCTGGCGAGGTAAATCTGGCTTTGAGTCTGCATTGTGTTTGACTGGATTTGTTTATCAAAAGCATATGTGGAGATGATAGCATTAGGCGACAGATTACCAATTTGCCTTGTTGAGCAAGAGGGGCTCGACCAACCGGACAAAGCCTTTAATGTTGGAATTAAATTGTGTTTATGAGATTTACATTTACATTTATGCATTTGGCAGACGCTTTTATCCAAAGTGACTTACAGTGCACTTATTACAGGGACAATCCCCCCGGAACAACCTGGAGTTAAGTGCCTTGCACAAGGACACAATGGTGTTGGCTGTGGGGATCGAACCAGCAACCTGCTGCTTACCAGTTATGTGCTTTAGCCCACTACACCACCTCCACTCACTTTTGAGATGAGTGCACATAAACACATTGCACCTGATTCAGATTTGTTTTTCAAATTCAATCTAGATTTTAGATTTTAGAGTTTATTTCTCATTTATTTTGAATTTGTCATTCCGATTTAGTTTTTTTATGTTTTCACTAAATGTTAGTTTTAGTTTAGGTTTAGATTTTAGAAAGGCGTTACACTCCAAAAAAATTATTTTAAGATTTACGCATTTCAATTTTACAACAAAATTGTACAACTTGAATTGAAAAATCGGTAACTCTTTGCAATATGTAAACATTAATGTATAGGTATTGTGAACTAACAAATTAACAATATAATATTTAAGCATTGATTAATCTTGGTTAATATTTATTTATAAAAGAATACATTGATGCATTTTTATTTGTTAGTTCATAATGCATTGACTAATATTACAACTTTTAATAAAAAAAAATGTATACAGTATATGTTGAAATTTACATTAACTAAGATTTATAAATGCTTTAAAAGTTTTGCTTATTGTTAGTTCATGTCAACAAATGGAACTTTATTGTAAAGTGTTACTGAGTAAACTTTAACAAAATAAAATAAAGTTAAACATTGTATGGTTTATTAACAAAATTACACAATTTAACTGAATTTTGTTATGAAATGTAAATGCATAAATCTTAAAAGTTGGTGCAAATATTTTTTGTGAGTAGGTTAGGCTTTTATTTTATTTTTTTATAGCATTTTATGGCTGCCAAACCTTAGGTGTTAACTGATATTATTTAAATATATTTAACCTCATAAAATTTCTCAGTGCCATCTAGTGCTACTGCTATCTAGTAGCATTTTTTAGGTTTAATGGTGGTGGATTGTAAAGGTTTAAAAGTGTATTATGTACTGTATATCTAAAAAACTAAATTGAGATCTTTTATTTATTTTATTTTAGTTCATTTTGAATTTCTGAAAATATATTTTGGATTAGTTTGTTTTTCCAACTATGTTAGTTTTTATTTTTATTTCAGTTAGCGGAAAAGTTTTAGTTTTCGTGATCGATAAATCCACACTGTCATTTTGCGAGTAGTGAAATTGGATTCTTTTGTTCAGACGGTGTAGTCAAGATCCACTATATCAGTTGCTATGACTTTAGCGTCAGCTCAGGGTCATATAAGGCTAGCAAGACCATTTTACCCGGCCCGCGAGGCTATTTTACGCGGCCCGCGGGTCCATTTTTACCCAGCCCACAAGACCATTTTACCCGTCCCACGAGGCCATTTTACACAGCCCGCGAGGCCATTTTACATGGCCCGTGAGGCCATTTTACCCAGCCCACCAGACCATTTTACCCAGCCCACGAGGCCATTTTACACGGTCCGCTAGGCCATTTTACACGGCCCGCGAGGCCATTTTACCCAACCCGCGAGACCATTTTACCCAGCCCGCAAGACCATTTTACACGGCCCGCGAGACCATTTTACCCAGCCCGCAAGACCATTTTACCCAGCCCGCGAGACCATTTTACCCAGCCCGCAAGACCATTTTACCCGGCCCGCAAGACCATTTTACCCAGCCCGCAAGACCATTTTACCCAGCCCGCAAGACCATTTTACACGGCCCGCGAGACCATTTTACACGGCCCGCAAGACCATTTTACCCAGCCCGCAAGACCATTTTACACGGCCCGCGAGACCATTTTACCCAGCCCGCAAGACCATTTTACCCAGCCCGCAAGACCATTTTACACGGCCCGCGAGACCATTTTACACGGCCCGCGAGACCATTTTACCCAGCCCGCAAGACCATTTTACACGGCCCGCGAGACCATTTTACCCAGCCCGCAAGACCATTTTACACGGCCCGCGAGACCATTTTACACGGCCCGCAAGACCATTTTACCCGGCCCGCGAGGCCATTTTACACGGCCCGCGAGGCCATTTTACACGGCCCGCGAGACCATTTTACACGGCCCGCGAGACCATTTTACCCAGCCCGCAAGACCATTTTACACGGCTCGCGAGGCTATTTTACACTACCTGCAAAATAATTTGAAAAGAAAAAAATGGCCTTGATTCAATTAACCTGAAAAAAATTCCTTTCAAATAATGTTTAAAAATCATTTAAATGATAACTACACAAAATATTGTATATAGACAGACCTTTTAGTGTGTTTGGTGTGTGAGCACGTAACGGAGTGCGTACATTAATTTCAACCCACAATCAGAAATTGCGAGCAACTGTATGGCCCGCGAATAATTTCATGAATACTCAAATGGCCCTTAATGGAAAAAAGTTTCCCCACCCTTGGCTTAATGGCAGCTATAGTAATAGGGTAATGATGAAATCATAAAATGAAATCATCAAATTTTTGAATTGTTGATATTAACAGTACTTTACAGTGTTGAGTTTGAAGCCAGAATGCGATGAGAGAAAAAGACAGGTCACCACAAAATCATAAAAATCTATTTTTTTGCACCAAAATAAACATACACTGTGACTAATGTCGTATGATTTAGAAATGACAGTTTTACTCGCCGAATCTGTCCAAGTTACTGCATTAACTGTTCTTTTATATGAAAATGTGTAGTTAAAGATTCACAAGAGTTTTAAGTATGTGGCACAAATACTGCGTGAAATATTGGTACATGTCAGACACAAATTTAGCATAAATATACACATATTAAAGGCACACTGTATTCATCAGAATTGGTATACTGCTTCTATATTTGTGCATGACCTTCTCATCTTCCTCTTTATGAAGCGTGGCGGGTGTCAGAAACCTCTTTGGTCAGCCCTGACCCACTCATTCCAGAGAGAAAGTCCTATTTATCACCTTTGACCTCTGACCTGGGACAGATCTGGCCCTGAAGCGGCGTGTCGGTGAACCTCCGGTGCGGCTGATTGAGAAAAGCTGATGCCGTTTGATGGGAGTGTTAATTGAGTTAAAGGATGGATGGAAAGAGGAGTGTGTTTATATATAGAGCGGATGTTTGGATTGTCTGACAGAAAGAGAGCCTGACTCTCGTGACTGCTCTGTACAGTCTTATTTCCATGCTTAATTGGGCCGCTAGAAGCTTTCGTTTGGTACTGTTTATTGCTGTTTTTTTTATTTTTTGACATTTTGATTCCGTTTTTTACCCTGCTGATATTAGTCACAGTTTCAGATATTTTCTTTGTTGAATATGTCATATACACCAGGGTTTCAGATCAGAAATCTGATCATTGGTCCTAGCTATTAAACAAAATTATACAATTTTTGACATATTTGAATATTTGCTTTTTAAATACCATTTAAATGTAACAAAATGTAATTGAGAATGGGTTTAATGTACATCAAATTGGTGAGTCAGATGTCAAGGGACAAAAAAACAATACAAACATTTTGATTTAGGTAAAAAAATGTATTTGAAAATCAGACAAAAAGCCAAAGGTACAAGGCTGTGTACTTACCATCTTTAATGAGGGAATGAACTACAATCCCAAGAAGCATTGCGAATGATGTAATCAAATAAGTTATGTAAATATATAAAACCATTGATTTAAATGGTTTGCACTTATATAGCGCCTTTTTAACCTTAATGGTATTCAAAGCACTTTGCATTGCATCTCATTCACCCATTCACACACCAATGACACCAGAGCTGCCATGCAAGGTGCTAGCCTGCCATTGGGAGCAACTTGGGGTTCAGTGTCTTGTCCAAAAACACTTCGGCATGTGGAGTCGTGTGGGCCGGGAATCCAACCACCAACACTGCGATTAGTGGACAACCCGCTCTACCACCTGAACCACAGCCGCCTGCAAAATATTTAGATATATACTAATGTATGATGTATGGATACTCAATTGCGTCATTCAAAGTGCATCATGGGAACAGGCTGTCGCTGCAGAGCTCTTTTGGTGCTGTTTAAGTGCCGTGACTCTCTTTTCTGCCTTTAAACCCCTTCAAAAATTGTACCCATTCACTTCCATTGTAAGTACATCACTGTAACCTCCAATTTAGCTCTTTTTTTTGTTTTTAAATAATAATTTTTTTGTGGTAAACAAACAACAATATGCCACAAATGCTGTTGATTGCGCTTAACTTGTATTGAACCTGGAATATTAATTTAAATACAAACTACAAACTTAAACTTGTACAAATATGTCCACTTGAGTTGCATAATATCATGTTGAGCATACATCTCACCGGACGGCCTTAGAAACACACCGCGAAGCATTTTAGATGTATTTACATGTAATAGGGTTGCTTATGTATTGCACAAGACGTTTACCCCAGAGGACCCTACCCTCCAGTTTTGTGTTCAAGCTGTCCCGGTTTGCATGCAAAAATACCTTTTTGATCAGTCTCATGTCATTCTAAACGTGTTTGACTTTCTTTCTACGGAACACAAATGAGAAGTTTGAAGAATGTTCAAATGCTCTTTTCTGTACATATGAATGTAAATGGGAACCAGGAGCTGTCAAGCTCCGAAAAAGGACAGAAAGCACTTTAACATCATAATAAAGTAGTCCACGTAGCTCCAAGTTTTCTGAAGCCAAACAATAGATTTGTGTGAGGAACAGACAGCAACTTAAGTCGTTATTCACTGAAAATCTTAGACAGCCATGGTCACCATTCACTCCATAGCAGCTGAGCTTGTACATTGTACTATGAATAACTCCCTTTTGTGTACCACAGAGATTTTAAAACCCATGTGGGACATGAGTAAATGAAAACAACATTTTTATTTTGGGATGAACAATTCTATTAACAAACAGAAAAAAGGCATGTGGAGTGTTTTTGCTTACTTAAGCTTTTACTCCTAGTTCTCATCTGCACCTTAACAGAAAAAAAGGCGTTATGAGAGCTTGAAGGGGTTTTCCAGAGTCTGTTTTATTTTTTCGTCGTTTTGAGTGGAAATTTGAAAGCACAAAGTGTTTGGTTTGGGGGGGTGTAGAGAGTGGCTGTAAGAGAACGTCCAGTACTAGCTTTTCACCAGTCTCGTCTGGTCTTCATTTGTCATAATTTATTAGATGTAGTGTGATGGACTGCCAGCTACCTCTTTTTTCAGTCTCTCTTTCTCTTTTTCTGTCTTGCAATCAATTTATCCTGTTTTATCTCTCCGCTCACAGCTATCGTCTTTCAGCCCAGAGTCTGCAATAGCTAGCATCTCTCGTATTACAGACTAGGATCAGGACAAATCGGATACAGATCTTTCAGATTAGTGATAGACAGATTAATCATTTTGCCATTTTTGGCATGGAAGGATAACCGTGTTCACTTGGCCGGTGCAAATGGTTTTTCGATGGCTAGTCAGCATTTTTTGGATTTCAAGGATTTTCTTCTCAAGTTTGAGTAAATATTGAATCAAATAAATGTTTGATTCACTTTATAAATGTATATCGGCCATCTTGTTCTCTAGATATCGGCCATTGAAAAACCCATATCAGTTGACCTCTAGTTCAGATGGTCTTACGTTTGGATGAACCCCTTAGTTCAGCTTCTATTTTTCTGCAGTGATTTTACAACACTGCTCTCTGGAATACGTGTTTCTGATTGGGCAATCACGAATATATTGACCATTAAACGTATATCTGACAGTTTTTTTCCCATGTCCTTTTTCCTCCGTCTCCCTCAATCTCCCACCAAAGTTTGCAGAGTGTCTGTGAGGCGGTTGGGTTGTTACTGGTTATATTACAGGGAAACTGTGAAAATTAAACTGTACCCCCTACATGTGTGAAATGATGAGGACTAATTGACATTACCCAGATTCCCCCCTGAAATCTCACTCAGATGGTGTCCAGATGAGGCGCTTCACATAAAGAGAGCGATGAATTGGTGTCAAATCTGTTAACTCTCAAAAAGACCAGAGGAATATATTGTTACTAATCTATCAATGTTGGCACAGAGTCTTGCAAATCACAGTGTTTATTTTCCTCGTGGTCCTTTGGCTCTATGTAAGGCATATGTTCATTTGTTTTTCTCTAGGTGACGCTCATGCGCTGAAGGATCTGGGCAGGGCGTTAGTGCTCCACGGGCGGACAGTGATGCCCTATGCGGCCTACGCCCAGAAGAGAAAGGGGTCCAAAGATGAAAAGGAAGTAGAACAGTATGCCAGTCTGTTGGGCCAGATGTGTGCTGAGAGAATTTTGCTCTACAGGGCGTAGAGCCCCATCAAACATTACAAGCATCTCTCTCTCTCTCTCTCTCTCTCTCTCTCTCTCTCTCTCTCTCTCTCTCTCTGTCTCTCTCTCTCTGTCTCTCTCTCTCTCTCTCTCTCCATGCAGTTGTTTGTCCTTCAGTACGCATGTCTCTTCATTGAATCCCTGACTACATATGTATTTGAATTCTCATCTTTGTTTGTCTTCTTCCTCATCCAGAACACACTCTCCATCTGTGTGCACAGTATCCTTTCATTTGTACTGGTGTGCAAAATCAGACCAAGTTAGAAAGACAATTACAAAGTCTTTCTAACTTGGTCTGTTTGGACTCTTACCCTACTTTTATATATCTGGCAAACAACGCTGTGTAATCCCACTTGCTCACATGCAACAAACATAACAAACAGGCACATATTTTATCTCACAATATATCCCAAAATATTACTCCCAATCCACCAATCATGATCTTAATTAGAGAATTCACTCTAAAATGAAAATTCTGTCACCCTCATGTTGTTCCAAACCTGTATGACATTCTTTCTTCCATGGAAAACAAGAGGAACCCTTTTGAAGAATGTTGAACCTTTTTTCCGCACAATGGAAGGGAATGGTGACTGAGGCGAACATTCTGATGAACATCTCCTATAAAGTCATTTTGTTTTATACTGTAAAACATGAGGGTGTTAAAATGATGACAGATTTTTTTATTTTGGGTGAACTGACCCTTTAATAGTCAAAAAATATTCTATACTAGTGCAAACTGTAATCCTGAGCATTTAATGTGATGTAGGCACTGTCTGTCTGGCTGTTGAATGGTGGGTATTTCTCGACCAACGTTGCCCTTTGAACCACACAGAAATGCTTAGCTGTTACAAACGTTTGGTAACATTGATCACTGCTCTGCAAAAATGTTCAATGCTCCCAATATTTATATTTTTCTGATGCAGACGCAAACAGAGCAGGTGTTATGTCTGTGGCGAATGACTTGTTCAGTGATTTTGCCTGGTGGTTAAAATAAAATTTTTTCCTGTGGAACCATTTTTCTTTTCTCACTTTGTCTTTCAGTTGAAGTAATAGCTTGAGTGCATTTTGTTTTAAGCTTATTGTTTTATTTCAAACGAAATAAAAGAAAATTATGCACAATGATATTTTGTCTGGTTTTGTTGGAGTTTTCTGGAAGAAAACCAAATTTGAAAGAAAACTAGCAAGAGAGAAAACACAAACATGAAATAGAAAAGATTGTTTAGGTCATGAAGAGTAGTACTGTTGCCCCAAAATGTATTTGGACACTTTTTAAACATTATTTGAAAGGAATTTTTGTTTTCAGGTTAATTGAATCAAGGCCATTTTTTGCTTTTCAAATTATTTCTCATATGGCCTCGCGGGCCGGGTAAAATGGCCTCACGGGTCGGGTAAAATGGCCTCACGGGTCGGGTAAAATGGCCTCGCAGGCCGGGTAAAATAGCCTTGCGGGCCGGGTAAAATGGCCTCACGGGCCGGGTAAAATGGCTTCGTGGGCTGGGTAAAATAGCCTTGCGGGCCGGGTAAAATGGCTTCGTGGGCTGTGTAAAATAGCCTTGCGGGCTGGGTAAAATAGCCTTGCGGGCTGGGTAAAATGGCTTCGTGGGCTGGGTAAAATAGCCTTGCGGGCTGGGTAAAATGGCTTCGTGGGCTGGGTAAAATAGCCTTGCGGGCTGGGTAAAATGGCTTCGTGGGCTGTGTAAAATAGCCTTGCGGGCCGGGTAAAATGGCTTCGTGGGCTGTGTAAAATAGCCTCGCGGGCCGGGTAAAATAGCCTCGCGGACGGGTAAAATGGCTTCGCGGGCTGTGTAAAATAGCCTCGCGGGCCGGGTAAAATAGCCTCGCGGGCCGGGTAAAATGGCTTCGTGGGCTGTGTAAAATAGCCTCGCGGGCCGGGTAAAATGGCTTCGTGGGCTGTGTAAAATAGCCTCACGGGCCGGGTAAAATGGCTTCGTGGGCTGTGTAAAATAGCCTTGCGGGCCGGGTAAAATGGCTTCGTGGGCTGTGTAAAATAGCCTCACGGGCCGGGTAAAATGGCTTCGTGGGCTGTGTAAAATAGCCTTGCGGGCCGGGTAAAATGGCTTCGTGGACTGTGTAAAATAGCCTCACGGGCCGGGTAAAATGGCTTCGTGGGCTGTGTAAAATAGCCTTGCGGGCTGGGTAAAATAGCCTTGCGGGCTGGGTAAAATGGCTTCGTGGGCTGTGTAAAATAGCCTCGCGGGCCGGGTAAAATAGCCTCGCGGGCCGGGTAAAATGGCTTCGTGGGCTGTGTAAAATAGCCTCGCGGGCTGGGTAAAATGGCTTCGTGGGCTGTGTAAAATAGCCTCACGGGCCGGGTAAAATGGCTTCGTGGGCTGTGTAAAATAGCCTCACGGGCCGGGTAAAATGGCTTCGTGGGCTGTGTAAAATAGCCTCACGGGCCGGGTAAAATGGCTTTGTGGGCTGTGTAAAATAGCCTTGCGGGCCGGGTAAAATAGCCTCGCGGGCCGGGTAAAATGGCTTCGTGGGCTGTGTAAAATAGCCTCGCGGGCCGGGTAAAATAGCCTCGCGGGCCGGGTAAAATGGCTTCGTGGGCTGTGTAAAATAGCCTCGCGGGCTGGGTAAAATGGCTTCGCGGGCTGGGTAAAATGGCTTCGTGGGCTGTGTAAAATAGCCTCACGGGCCGGGTAAAATGGCTTCGTGGGCTGTGTAAAATAGCCTTGCGGGCCGGGTAAAATGGCTTCGTGGGCTGTGTAAAATAGCCTCACGGGCCGGGTAAAATGGCTTCGTGGGCTGTGTAAAATAGCCTTGCGGGCCGGGTAAAATGGCTTCGTGGACTGTGTAAAATAGCCTCACGGGCCGGGTAAAATGGCTTCGTGGGCTGTGTAAAATAGCCTTGCAGGCCGGGTAAAATGGCTTCGTGGGCTGTGTAAAATAGCCTCGCGGGCCGGGTAAAATAGCCTTGCGGGCCAGGTAAAATGGCCTCACGGGCCGGGTAAAATAGCCTTGCGGGCCGGGTAAAATAGCCTTGCGGGCCAGGTAAAATAGCCTTGCGGGCCGGGTAAAATGGCTTCGTGGGCTGTGTAAAATAGCCTTGCGGGCCGGGTAAAATAGCCTTGCGGGCCAGGTAAAATGGCCTCACGGGCCGGGTAAAATAGCCTTGCGGGCCGGGTAAAATAGCCTTGCGGGCCAGGTAAAATGGCCTCACGGGCCGGGTAAAATAGCCTTGCGGGCTGGGTAAAATGGCTTCGTGGGCTGTGTAAAATAGCCTTGCGGGCCGGGTAAAATGGCTCGTGGGCCGGTCATAAATTCAAAACGAATTAAAAAAAAGATCTCAATTTAGTTTTTTAGATACACAGTACATAATACAAGAATTAACTTTTGAATAGCATTGCAATAGATTACAAAATATTGGTAACACTTTACATAAAGTTCCATTAGTTAACATTAGTTAGCATGAACTAACAATATACACTCACTGAAAACTTTATTAAGTTTATGGTCCTAATAAAGTTCTCGACGTGGTCTTGTGCTGTTGTAGCCCACCTCAAAGTTCTGTATTGTGCATTCTGAAATACTGTACTATGCTGCTCACCCCAAATGTACAGAGCGGGTATCTGAGTTACCGTAGCCTTTCTGTCAGCTCGAACCAATCAGGCCATTCTCCGTTGACCTCTCTCTTTAACAAGGCCTTTCCGTTCGCAGAACTGCCGTTTACTGGATGTTTTTTGGTTTTGGCACCATTCTGAGTTAAACTGAGAGCAGGGCTTCTTAAATGTTCTCAGTCTAGGACCCAAATAACACATTTTGTTTTTACCTGTGACCCACACTTTCAAAACTGTACTATGCGCTGTATTTGAGATATCCTTTCATTTATTAACTTTTTTTTTATAACTAAAACAATTGGTATAGTCAGAGTCTTATAGAAATTATGATTAAACATTTAAACATGCACACAAACAGGCCTGAGTAGCTCATCAAGTAAAGACGCTAACTACCGCACCTGGAAGTTCGGTAAGTTCGAATCCAGGACGTGCTGAGTGACTCCAGTCAGGCTTCCTAAGCAACCAATTGGCCCGGTTGCTATGGTGCTTGGAGTCATGTTAACATCCTCGTGGTTGCTATAATGTGGTTCTCGCTCTCGGTGGGGTGCGTGGTGAGTTGTGCGTGGATGCCGCGGAGAATAGCGTGAAGCCTCCATACACGCTACGTCTCTGCGGTAACGCGCTCAACAAGCCACATGATATAAGATGCACGATGTCTCAGACGTGGAGGCAGCTGAGATTCGTCCTGTGCCACCTGAATTGAGGCAAGTCACTTTTGCAAGTCAACTTTTTGGCAAGTTCTGCCATAACATACCATAGTTCCTACAGGTATTGTTTATAAAAAAGAAAACAAACAAACCTGGTGGGAACTTATAGCTAGGAAAAGATGACTATGAAAAAGTTGCATGACACAACAGTACAGAGCGATTGTTTGTAAGCAGCTTACTTATGCCACTTTGATGGACAGTACTTGCACATTTCTGCTTATCTGCACCGCTACATCAATCCTTAACTATTTTCCTGAATTACTTGAACTTTTTGTATTGTTCTGACAGGATTTTTGAGGCTTTCTTTTTGACCTGCGGTGCCCGCTGCAATGTGAGGAGATGTCGTCTTATTAAAAGAGCGACTCAAAACTTTGAACTTGCCCATATAATGCTCTGTTGGCACTCCTCGCTCTTTCTGATACTTTGTCATCTTACTGGTTGGTGCGTGTGCATGGTAACAGCGGTGTGACATAATGTCAAGTGGAGTGACCTGTCTCGTCAACTCCACACCTGACCGCTCCACTGCCTCGCTTGATATTGCGGTGAGAGACCGAGTCTAAACTGGTGGCCAAATGTTTGGAATAATGTACAGATTTATCTGTTTTGGAAGGAAATTGATACTTTAATTCACCAAAGTGTCATTCAACTGATCACAAAGTATTGTCAGGACATTACTGATTACTATTTAAAAAGTCATTTTTGATCAAAATAGACAGGGCCCATTTCCAGCAGCCATTACTGTTTTTGAGTTGCCACAGTATGCAATAGACTGGCATGTCTTAAAGTCAATATTAGATAAAAAATGGCAAAAAAAGAAACAGCTTTCTCTAGAAACTCATCAGTCAATCATTGTTTTGAGGAGTGAAGGCGATACAATGCTTGAAGTTGCCAAAACACTGAAGATATCATACAAAGTTGTACACTACAGTCTTCAAAGGCATTGGACAACTGTCTCTAACAAAGACAGAAAGAGATGTGGAAGACCAGATGTGCAACTAAACAAGAGGATAAGTACATCAGAGTCTCTAGTTTGAGAAATAGACGCCTCACATGTCCTCCGCTGACAGCTTCATTGAATTCTACCCGCTCAACACCAGTTTCATGTACAACAGTAAAGAGAAGACTTATGGGAAGAACTGCAAAGAAAAAAGACACTTTTGAAACAGAAAACAAAAAGAAAAGGTTTGAGTGGGCAAAGAAACACAGACATTGGACAACAGATAATTGGAAAAGAGTGTTACGGATCTTAACCCGATTGAGCTTTTGTGGGATCAGATAGACTGTAAGGTGCGTGAGAAGTACCCGACAAGACAGTCACATCTATGGCAAGTGCTACAGGAAGTGTGGGGTGAAATGTCACATGAGGATCTGAACAAACTGACAGCAAGAATGCCAAAGATCTGCAAAACTGTCATTGATGCACAACTATTTGAAGTAGTTCAAGAAGTTCTGAATTTATTTTTTCAAATTGTAATTTTTCACATTATTTATATCCTGAATATACATTATGCTCAGTTTAATGCCACTTTAGTGAAGAAAAGTTCCAGTTTCTTTCCATAAGAGCAGAATCTGTACATTATTCCAAACTTTTGGCCACCAGTGTATATCAAATGATATTGTAGAAAACAGCTGAAAAACAGTCACGGCCAGCGAAGACATCGTGAAAGAGTCCACGGAACAGAGCACACTTGCTCTTTACAATTTCAGTTACTTTTACTAAGGAAATCATTACACTTCTATCAATGACTTTGTGACCCAATTTGGGTTGCAACCCATAGTTTAAGAAATGCTGCTCTAGACTGTTGTGTGTGAAAATCCCAGGAGATCAGCAGTTGTAGAAATGCTCACACCAGCCTGTTTGGTACCAACAATCATGCCATTGTACAAATCATTGTGATAACATATTTTTCTTCATTCTGATGGTTGATGTGAACATTAACTGAAGCTCTTCAGTTAAAAGCTCTTGCACTATCTGTTTGCAGATGTCACTTGGTTTGATTTTTTGTTGTCTAATGTAATGACATTCAAGCAATTTGAAGCATAGTTTAAGTGTAACTGTGGGTCACTGTATATAATGCGACGCAATACTTCAGCAAAACTGGCTAAACACTTTGACTTTTACTGACAAGTGTCAAATATGAGTGCACCAAAGCATCTTCTTCAGCTGTAGGTGACATTCTTTGGGCCTGGGCTCCTGTTCTGAAGACTAAAATGACAAAAAGCATGAATTGTGAAGCAGACAGCTGACTCACGTCTGGCCCGGGATGGTGTGTTTTGTCGGCTCAGATCTGAAGTGGAGTGGGTGGCCTTGGTGGGAAACCAAGATTTAGAGCCAACTGTAGCTCCAAGCAACATGCAAAATAAACCACATGACTTCAACAGGACAATACACAACCTCAACAGGGGTCACATGAGCTAACCTGTTCTCATCTGGATCTGAACGCAAGCGCTTAGAGGAAAAGTTGTGGTCTCTGTGTCTCGGAGTTCCTCACAGTGTCACCTTTCCCTGTTGTCTCTTTGAAGCTCTATCAAATCTGGTCCTGCAAGCACAGTTCTGCTGTCCATTAAAAACCCCAAACAAAACAGAAAAATCTAAAACCTTCCCCTCGAGGCTTTTTAATCTTCTCATTCGATTAGAGCTGCCATCAAACACACCTCTGTTAAATACAGTAAAGGATAGAAGACCTGAAATCTGCATCATGTCTTTGGAAGGCCACATGTCATAGACCACGTCCACGCAGATACGTTTTAATTTTTAAAATGCATAGATTTCACTGTTTACGTCTCTTATGTCCACACAAGAACACCATCGAAAACAGAACGTTTCACCCCACAACAGCATACTTTGGAAAATGATGACATTAAGAAACTGAAAATGAGTTTTTAAACAAAGACAGATTCGTTTTGATGTGGCCTTAGATATCGACTGTTAAACACATATTCAAAAAAGCATCGATTTGCCTATATTTCTGTCTCTCATCCGCACTAGAATGACGTTTCTTTCTGGAAGAATCTCAGACTTGAGTGAAATTGAAGATTACGTTTATTTGATGAATATAAAACAGGAAAGTAATGTCTCTCTTTGGCATAGGCCCCATCTGGCGGTCCAGAAGTTGTACTCTGAACCGTCATATCCTGCCGGAGATAGGAGGCAGGGGCGAGGAGCCTACCCCCGTGCAGTACGGGACTCAACTGGTGGTGGTGGGGTGGTGGAGGTTGCCGTGTTAGCACACTGAAACAGCAATGTGACAGATTGTGAGTGGACTTATAAAGCAATGGCTTACATGTGATTGGCTAGGAGTTACCCAGCTAATAGTGCGATGACGTACAGCTGCTAGTCTTCCCGCTAGAACTACGCTGCGCTTACACTTCTCTCCACCAAAAATGTGTTGGGAGTGTTTTGAATACAGTCTCTTTGGAAATGGGGCGGCTGTAGCTCAGGTGGTAGAGCGGGTCGGCCACTAATCGGTTGGTGGTTCGAATCCCGGCCCACATGACTCCACATGCCGAAGTGTCCTTGGGCAAGACACTGAACCCCAAGTTGCTCCCGATGGCAGGCTAGTGCCTTGCATGGCAGCTCTGGTGTCATTGGTGTGTGAATGTGTGTGTGAATGGGTGAATGAGACGCAGTGTAAAGCGCTTTGAATACCGTTAAGGCTTAAAAAGGCGCTATATAAGTGCAGACCATTTACCATCTTTGGAAATGTCGTTTGGAAACAGAGTTTTCAAAAACAACGTAACAACCTGTCTAATAACGAATGACAAAAAAAACCCCACATAAAATCAGATATGACCATTCAGACTGAGACGCGTTGGAAGAATCAGAAAGAGATCCACCTATGAAGGTGGATTGGATTGGATTGGGTTTGTGAAAATTGGATTTCATGTGGGGTTTTTTGTCTGTTCAGACTACAAAAACTAAATGGATTTGAGTCGAATAGAGATTGTTTGATCGACAAGAAAAGGGACCAACATCAGTTCACTTTAATTTTACTTGCACTTTAGAGGTGAGAAGATCTGACATATTTGATACTACAATAAAAGCCCAGTGTTAAAAAAACTCAAATAATTGTACAGTAGTCTTTGTCCACAACTGGCTGAACAGAAACGCTGAAATAAATAGCAGAAATGTATTGGTTTAAAAGAACCAAGTACAGATTACTTCAGACAAACAGTTTAGCTTGTGAACATTTGGTTCACTCATTACCACAAATAAAACTCTCATTCAGAAAACTATCATTCAACCTGCAAATCCAGTGTTTAGTTCTTCCAGTTGGCATTATAAGATGAGATGGGTCACTGGTATACCTATAGTTCAAGTTTGATTATCTCTGACCTGTGAATTCATATGGTAATGGTAAATGGTCTGCACTTATATAGTGCACTTTTTAACCTTAGAGGTTACCAAAGTGCTTTACACTGTGTCTCATTCACCCATTCAAACACACTTTAACACACCAATGGCGGCAGAGCTGCCATACAAGGTGCTAGCCTGCCATTGGGAGCAACTTGGGGTTCAGTGTCTTGCCCAAGGACACTTCGGCATGTGAATTCGTCTGGGCCAGGAATTGATCCGCAATCCCTGCGATTATCAGCCGATCCACTCTACCACCTGAGCCACAGCCGCCCCATATGACACTGACCACTTGTCTCAATAGCTTAGCTCGAAAAAACCTATTTCAAAGTTGTGCGTTATTATTGTTCCTGGCAAGTAAATAAACGTATATTTGAACATTTCAAATATAACATTATTTGTTATTTATGCGTTATTATTGCATAGTATATGCAAATATGTTTTAGTGCCATCTGCGATGGTGTCCGGAATAATTGTGCATGCTCAAATCTTAGTGTTACTTCAGCTTAACATTATTATCTCAATGGGTCAGAATATCTAAGCAAACGCCTCTTTATCACTCCAATGCATATTTAGGTTACAGAGGACTAACTTGGGGATCTCCTCAATGTTCCTAGACAAGAACGTCTTCAAAGTTTGCAACCACTCGCATTCAGTATAGTTGCGTTTGTATTTAGATAAGCATCCTTTGTTAGTTTGAGTAACCGTTCTAATATTGTTTAAAGCGCCGTGTCCAAGTCACATTCCCCCCTACATTGCTCACACAGCGTGGAGTGCCATCAAGTGCCGATCACAATATAGGAATTCTGGTTGCTTTGTGGCACTGGTGAAGATTTTTCTCTTCTGTAAGCTCTCTTCATGTTTCATTGCTTTAACCACTGGGTTTTCCATGTGGAAAGGCCACAGGATCCGAATGGAATACTCCCTCCTTTAGAGAGGAAAAGGGAAACTGTAAACATGGAATGAGATAAAAGGATGACATGTAACCTAATGCAATTGAGGAAGATGAGTCATATCATATGCATAGATCTGAAGGCTGGTTAGGTAAGGTTTGTTTAAATAAAAAAAAAATAAAAAAGCAATAGCAGTTAAATCTGTATCTATAAGTTATGTATCATTCTACACACATAAAAGCATTTAATTTAGGGTAAGTATCACTATAAAGTGCAACAGTGGCCTCCCACATTTTCAGGAACCTTTGTTGTGGAAATGTTTTTCCCATTTAAGTTTTTATTTATTTATTTTTTCATAGAAGAGTTGTAACCTTTAACCAAAACAACCAGCTCTGAGGTGAATCACAAGACTATAAACTTTGATTTGAGGCAAAATAAATATTTGAAATTGGACAAAAAGACAAACGAGAATGAACTACTATCACATAAAGCACTGTGAATGAACGATTTAAATCTTATCAAATTATTGCTTTAAAGTTGGTGAATATAAGTATAGACACAATATATTTTAAAAAAACTTTTAAAAATATTTATATATACAGTATATAAATATATTAGTGCTGTCAGTCGATTACATTTTTGAAAATTGCAATAAAGCATGTCATTTTTCACAATTTATCGCAATTAATCGCACATTTTGAAAGTGCTGAATTTTGACTCTAAATACAGTATATTTATTTTCCTGTCAAAATGCTCTCACTTCCTTCTTAAGAAAGAAAACAAGATAATATGTAGCAATAATGCTTCATTATCATTTTCCAAACAAAACTTGAATTACTTGAATGGGTGCTATTTTAGTGCATTTCTATCTTTATACTGTGGAACACATTAGACGTTTCCCAAAGTCTAGGAGGGAATTTGACTAATTGAAAGAACAAGTCCCCACATAGGTTGCATATTCATTGGAAGAGGTATTAAATCTCTTAAACTCTAATCCTCTGCAATATTAATCAGCTGGCAGATTGTGGTTGTAACAAGAAAGGACACCGGGAGCTGGATTCTTCAAACAGAGGTATGGAACTTTTAATTGAGCACATCTTTGGTTTACAGCTTCACACTAACTCATCAGCTTCACAATAACACATCAGATTCACAGTAAGGCTCTCCACCATGTCCCCGCTGCCACATATCCCCACTGCCTGTCTGCCCGGTGTTGCTGCCGGGCCTTTCTCCTGGGTGAGGAGGCTCTGAAATACCTGCCGGTCCTCCGCCTGAACTCTAAGGACCTCATGGAAGTGGTGCTCTTGATCCTGGCGGAGTTCAAGCAGAGCCTGTTGGTGGGTGTGATGTAGGTCGGCGAGGGACTTGATGATGTTGGATAGCGGGAAGGACTCCATGGGGCGTGCAGTCTTCAAATCAGATCCCGGGTTTCAGCACCAGTGTAACAAGGAAGGACACCGGGTGCTGGATTCCTCATACACGGGTATGGAACATTTAATTGACCACTTCTCAGGTTTATAGCTTCACAATAACCCATCAGATTCACGGTAAGGCTCTCGACCCAGTCTCTCTCTCTCTCCCGATCTGGCGCTGGCATGGTCCTTTTATGCCGCACTCCCCAAGCCACAGTGGCTATACGCTTTGTTACAGCAATCGTGAAGCCACAGTCACATTTCGAGCCAGGACGTCAACAATAGCACCAAGCGCCGATTTGAATATGAAAATGATAGTTAAAGCTACACTATGTATGATGTTTTGGTTAAAAATGAACAAATTGCCATTATTGATTGAGTACATAAACAATCAGTGTTCAAAACAATGTTTTAATTGTTTTTTATCTTACCTTACCCCGATCTATTGTAGTAACTGAGGCTGAACAAAATAGTATACAAATAATAAAGTCTTCTATTAAACTCATGTCAGACATATCACAAGTTTAACCTCTTAAATTGTAGAGCAGTGCCGAAACACGACTCACGTAACGTGTACTTCTGCAATTTTAAGTTTCAATCACAGATGTCACTTGAGAGCACAAAGTTACATAGTGCAGCTTTAAGACTTGACATGCTTCTGTGGTAATAAAATTGCATCCTACAAAGGCTGGAAAGTACTTGATTTCTATCACAAGTCCCATCTGGGCATATAATAGCGTTATAAGGCCCTTTCTCCATCACTTTATCACTGACATGGAGTCGCTGTAGTGTGTGGATTTAGAGACACCCTTTACTACGGTAAATGCGTTAATCGAGAATTGGAAAAACTAACACTTAAACACTTTAATTCATCTAATGCATTAACTAAATTGAAAGCGACTTGTTTGCGTCATTTACAGTGCATCATAGGAGTGGGCGGTCGCTGCAGAGCTCTTTTGCCGAGCTTTGTTTAACACAATTCTCTGATTGGTGGATTGTTTCTCTTCAGAATTCATGAGCAGTTCTTCACCAGAAATTCTGCTAATAAACACTGATTTTAAGTTGAAATTCAACTTTAAATTAAGTTGACAGAAATACCACTGTTTAACAAACTCTGAGCTCACGGTGGGTCTTTAAAGGTTTAAAAGTTATCGTTAAAAATCTATTTTCCTATGGAGAAATAAAAATGGAACTAAATGGGAAAATGGAACTATAAATGGAACATGTCAAAATCGCACTACCCAGTAAAACGGATAAAAAGAAGAACAAAATAGATATTTGACTCTTGTTGTTTTTTTTGTATATGGTACCATGTGGGTAATACTATTATATTCTTTACTATTATACTATTCTTTAAATTATACTATATTAGGGCACCATAATATTACCGTATGATGCCATCATTTTTGTTTGGGTCTCTTACATCTGGACTTAATGAATCCTGAATCTGAACTTTTTTGTTTGTTTGTTTTACAGATGATAGTTTATAGTGTACCAACTGTTCAGAGTAAGAATGTGTGGCAAACACGCACGTCCAATTAAAGATATCTGTGTTCTTCGGAGAAGCTGAACAAACGTCTGTTCAGTGTTGCATGTAAACACTATCTCCTCTTGGTCATGTGATCTCTGTTTATCTCTCTTCAAAGAAGCTTGTTTTTCGTCTCAACGCGGGGGCTCCTTCTAAACACACAATGCCTACTTGGTGTGTGTGTGTGTGTGTGTGTGTGTGTGTGCACTTCATACGTGCTTTTGCTGACACTCATTCGAGCTTTTAGAATAAAGTGAAGTATATGCGAGTAAAAGACACATGTACTGGCATAAGGGGCTAGTGTTCCAAGTCTGTGATTCAATAATGGTCTTACTGTTGTGTTTGTGCCTTTGACTTGTAAATAAAACACTGTGTTCTTTTCAAAGTAACATGTTTGGTTTGGCAGCCAGATGAGCAAAATAACATTAGAAGATATTCTGAGAGCTGTGTGTTTACATTTATGCAATCAGCAGTGCTGATCGTGTGGCACTGTTATATAAAGCTGAAGTTTGATTTGTGTGTATTTCATCCTCTCTTTTTGAGTGAATGTTTTTTTTTTGTGGCACCCAGGCGGGGCGGCGTGCAGGCCTCCTCCGATCGGAAGTGCATTGTGAGCAGGGGCCCTGGATTAGGTGTACCGGGGCCTAAATGCAGGGCTTTTCTCTGGGGGATTAGGCCTGGGGCCCGAGTGACCCCCACCGTCCCTTGACTCTGTCAGTACAATTCATCTGCTTTGAAAAATGATGGTTAGCATTCTCTCCTCTGCTTATCACACATCTTCATTGCTCTCGTTTGCCCCATTTTCCGTTGTCATATTTAAAAAAAAATCCATCGTTTTACTTTTACTATTGCTTTTACTTGTGGTTAAGGATTTGAGCAAACCCTTGACTCTTGAGTACTTTATTGAGGTCCCCATTGTTTTTGTGCCATCCCAAGATTTGTGCTCACATGTTTCACCGCCATTCACACACAAACATTTGTTACAGTCCCTTTTCTTTCATCTGAAATGGAAAGGATGGCTTTTACTTGATTTTTACCACAGAGAAACATGCGGTTTGTGAAAACGTGTTATGTAACATGAATTACGTCAGATAACATTTTGCAAAGCAAACCCTGCTGAAACAAACAGCTCAGACCATCTTAAGATGGTTAGCTGGTCTCCAAGCCAGGCCGAGCTAGCTAAGCTGATCTGTTTGGTTGGTTTTTATAGGGTTTTTTAAGAGGCTTGTGGGCTCGGGGGGGGGGGGGTTCCCCCAGTATAGAAGTAACCCTGTCCTTTACATATACTGAGTACATTTAGAAAGTGAGAAAGGCATGATTTTTTAATATTTAGTTAATTCACTGGCAAATGCTAAAGTTATTAATATGTTACTTTCCATAGAAAGTAAAGATATAATGTCATTAATTACATTTTTAGGAGTAGCACAGTGTAATCTGTTTTAAAGAAACAGTCCTCTTGAAAATAAAGAGTTTAGATCTGATTAAATATTACCACAATAGCTTAATTTAACTGCAAACATTCAAGTGTAATCTGAAGCGTATGGGAATATTGTTGTGTAGAATTGGTGTGCCAGTTTTCAGCTGTTATGGTCTATACTTTGTGGGTAACTGTGATTTATTAGCAGTATATTATCATTCATTAAAACACTAACAGTCACTGGAGAGATGTTGTGTTTGGTTTGCTGTGAAAGCAGAAAGCGTTTGTAATAATGATCGAGTGCGTCTGGAATTTGAGATGGTATCTATGAGTTGGAATGGCAACGGACAGCAGAACTCACTGAACTGTTTTCTGTACTCATGCATGTTCATGAAGTTGAAGGCAAATGGTGGAAATGTTGAGTTGGGTCATTGTTAATATGGATGATCTCCACTGATGCTGCACTGTAAAAAAAAAAAAAATCAGTTAAATTTACAGTAAAATACCAGCAGCTGTTGCCAGACATTTACCTTCAAAGATACATTGACGATGTTTCAGTCTTCATGGAATGTAATTGAATGCCTGTATATTGTACGGTTCACTACCGTTTCTATTATTAAATGATATAAACTTAATTTACTAAACTTCTGGAACTATAAAAGATTGCTTTTCCTCCAATTTGGAATGCCCAGTTCCCAGGGCACTCTAAGTCCTCGTGGTGGCGTCGTGACTCGCCTCAATCCGGGTGACGGAGGATGAATCTCAGTTGCTTAATCAATCAATCGCAATTAATCGCATATACAAATATTTGCTGAGAAAGCCCCTCAAATAACAATAATTCAATATATAAAGATGAAATAGAATAGAATTTAATGTATGGTTTATTTGCATATTGATCATATGCCAATCATTGGCCTACAGTTCACAGCAATCCCAGGAGATCAGCAGTTACAGATATGCTCAAACCAGCCCATCTGGCACCAACAATCATGCCAAATGCCAAATCAACTAAATCAAAAATTTTCCCCATTCTAATGGTTGATGTGAACATTAACTGAAGCTCATGACCCGCATCTGCATGATTAGATAATCACATGGATGATTGTTGGTGCCAGATGAGCTGGTTTGAGTATTTCTGGGATTTTCACACACAACAGTCTCTAGAATTTACTCCGAATGGTACAAAATCCCCAAAAAATCCACTGAATGGCAGTTCTGCTGATGGAAACACCTTGTTGATGAGAGAGGTCAACAGAGAATGGCCAGACTGGTTTGAACTGACAAAGTCTACAGTAACTCAGATAACTGCTCTGTACAATTGTGTTAAGAAGAATATCATGTCTGAATGCCATCCTGAGATGCGGGTTGGCGCTGTTTTGGCGGCACGAGGGGGACCTACACAATATTAGGCTGGTGGTTTTAATGTTGTGGCGGATTGGTGTGTACTACCAGTGAAAAGTTTAGAGTCACATACTCATTCTTTATTAATATTATTTACATTTTAGAATAATATTTAAGTCATCGCAACTATGGAATAACATAAATGGAACTATGGGAATGTGAAAATCCAAAATAAATAAAAACTGTATTATATTTTAGCATCTTCACAGTAGTCGCCCTTTGCCTAGATTTTGCAGACATGTACTCGTGACATTTTCTCAACCAACTTCTTGAGGAATCACCCCGGGATGCTTTTTAAACAGTATTGAAGGAGTTCCCGTCTATGCTGGGCACTTATTGGCTGCTTTTCTTTTTTATTCG
This sequence comes from Moxostoma hubbsi, assembly GCA_032164185.1. Taxonomy (NCBI): domain Eukaryota; kingdom Metazoa; phylum Chordata; class Actinopteri; order Cypriniformes; family Catostomidae; genus Moxostoma; species Moxostoma hubbsi. The sequence continues at coordinate 2,894,027 of JAVLUX010000034.1, forward strand.
GTTCATATTTATGTGTACAAAACTAATTTCAAACATTTAAGCAAACGCCTTCAGATCAAAAGGTTTTTTAAGATCATGAGAAACATTTTAGTAAAGTGATCCCAATTTTTTGAATGGCTGTGTGTGTGTTTGTGTGTGTGTGTGTGTGTGTGTGTGTGTGTATATATATATATATATGTGTGTGAGATTGTGTGTGAGTGTGAGTGTGTGTGTGTTTGTATGAGTGTGAGAGTGTGTGTGAGAGATTGTGTGTGTGTGTGTGTGTGTGTATATATATATATATGTGTGTGTGTGTGTGTGTGTATATATATGTGTGTGTGTGTGTGTGTGTAAGTGTGTGTGTGTTTGTGTGTGTGGGATTGTGTGTGAGTGTGTGTGTGTGTGAGAGAGATTGTGTGTGTGTGTGTGTGTGAGAGAGATTGTGTGAGTGTGTGTGTGTGTGTGTGTGTGTGTGTGAGATTGTGTGTGAGTGTGAGTGTGTGTGTGTGTGTGTGAGTGTGTGTGAGATTGTGTGTGAGTGTTTGTGTGTTTGTGTGAGAGTGTGTGTGTGAGATTGTGTGTGAGTGTGAGTGTGAGAGTGTGTGCGTGAGTGTGAGATTGTGTGTGTGTGTGGGATTGTGTGTGAGTGTGTGTGTGTGTGTGAGAGAGATTGTGTGTGTGTGTGAGAGAGATTGTTTGAGTGTGTTTGTGTGTGTCTGTGTGTGTTCGAGATTGTGTGTGAGTGTGAGTGTGTTTGTGTGAGTGTGTGTGTGTGAGTGTGAGATTGTGTGTGAGTGTGAGTGTTTGTGTGAGTGTGAGAGTGTGTGTGTGAGTGTGCGCGCGTGTGAGTGCGTGCGTGTGAGCGTGTGCGTGAGTGTGCATGTGAGTTTGTGTGTGTGTGTGTGTGAGAGAGTGTGAGAGTGTGTGTGTGTGTGTGTGTGATGTTTCTCACACTCCATATCCTCCTCTACTTCTACAGTGTGGAAAATGAACATTCTCTCTCACTCTTCATTAAAACATGGTTAAACTTAAAGTCATTTTCCTCAACTTTCCACTAAAGCTCATGAAATGCAGTTTATATTTTAAAAGCTCTGAATCGTGCACCTTTATGAATGCGGTTGTTGTTCAGGTTTAATGTTTGGCATCAGTATGGCCACCCTGCTGAGTCTAAGGGGGAGCTGGCCACAGTGGGGAACAGAAAAATACCTGTACAATTAAGATTGTGATATTTATAGTCCAGTGCGGGACACACTGGGCCTGTGAGTTTTAGCTGGCAAAACCTGATGAATCAGTGAGACTGAAGGTTTCTTGAAGATTGACTTAATCGCTCTGTTCCAAAACATAATGAGCTGCCTTGCTACCTACTGCCTTGCCTCAAACTGAAATGGAAACTAATATGTGACCGATTAGGAACGCTCTACAAATTTGACCAAAAGAAGGGATCTTCTGACACAGCGTTCGAATAGGGAGTGCGCCTATACTGACATAAACTGCTTCCAATATGTTTGTCTTTGCTTTAGAAGTGTTCACTATTTTTAGCGTGACGTAATAGCTACTCTTTCCAAAGTGACTAATGCTGTTTTGCATAATGAGGTGTTCTCGCCTGGTTTCTGTCATGGATAAATGCACTTATGTGTAATTCTGTCTGTAAAAGCAACAAGCGTACTACTGTTCACACTCATAAATGTTATTTTGTCCTCTAAAGATGGGCGTCCTTCTCTCTTCTTGTCCTCTACTTAACTCTTCACACCTCATTTGATGCTGTAAATGCATTTGGCTCGGCTGTTTATCCATTAAACGGTGTACATTACCTCATTAATAGTCTGTAATAGTCCGTTCTTTCAAGAACTGTTCTGTGGATTCATTTTCACCCGACTCCAAATGTCTTTATCTTTTACACGCAATTCATATTCCCAGTAGATCTCGTTGTGGGACTCCATATTGGTTCATTTGGATCCAGTTGCATTTTCTAAGAGCACACAGTATAATGAGACACAGTGAGTTGCTTTAATTGGGTTTTTGTTAATGTGACAGACCTCCCGAAAAGTATAGTTTTGTGTTTTGAAAATATTGATCCATTGTTAATCCAAATATGACTATATTCACTATAGTGCTAAAAGATCTCATCTTGAATGTACTGGACTATCATGAGTCTTTGCAGTTCACCCCAATTCATTTCTATCTTCCACAGAATGGGTGGAGTGACAAATTTCTTTTCCCATTTTTCTCTCCAAAACTTGCTCTCTCCATCATTCTCTGAGTGAGACTGAACTGCTTAACCAGAAACTGATCCGTTGCCCTTTATAAGATGTACTGCTGATTTTGGGGAGTGTTTCATAAGTTTAATTGTTTTCTCCTCCAAGGGCAGAAGAATGAGTTTCCTAGACGTTCACAGAGACGTTGACGTAATGGCAGATGCTTTCAGGACTGGGCACATTTGTGGTCACGATAGGCCCTTGCAGATATTCTCTGAATTTCGTAATAAGCTTTTTGGTTAGATTTGTTGTTTACTGCAGTCTTTGACCATGTCCACACTCTGGTAAATGGTAAATGGTCTGCACTTATATAACCTTAGAGGTTACCAAAGCACTTTACACTGTGTCCCATTCACACACATTCATACACCAATGGCGGCAGAGCTGCCATGCAAGGCGCTAGCCTGCCATTGGGAGCAACTTGGGGTTCAGTGTCTTGCCCAAGGACACTTCGGTATGTGGAGTCGTGTGGGGCGGGAATCCAACCGCCAACCCTGTGATTGGCAGCCGACCCGCTCTACCACCTGAGCAACATCCGCCCCCACTAATACATTTGAGTTTAAAAACATGTTATTTTGATACGTTTTGGCCTTCCAAAAAAAAATGGTCCGCTCTCCCAAGTGGATCATTTCAAAACGCCGTCTTCACGTGTTAGTGTTGACAGGGAAAATTGAGATATTCGAATGGCATATTTTTTTTGTCACGTGATCCATTCAAACTAAAACAATCAAGATGGCGGCCCATGTTGTAGCAGTTTTGTTGTGCCTGCTATCCACTTTGATTGTGTTGTATAAGATACATTTTTACAGACTTTGTACTACCTTCACATGAGGACAATTGCATTTCTGATCTACATGGAAATGTTTTTTCACATGCATAGTCAGGGGTGTTTTCAAATGTATACGTATTAATATGGAGAGGGAATTTTGGAGAGAGAAAAAACAAAACAGTTCTTGCTTCAAAACACACACCCTCACTTTGTGGACAACATTGTGAATTTTAATCTAACTATTAATCTTGCAATTCTAAAAAGCATTTCTAAGCCATATATGCACCCTTAATAAGAATACTATAGCAGCACCAATGATATATAGCATTGTATGATCACCATGTTCATGTGACATTATGTTTTGAGGTACTTGGTAGCAAGTCTACTGGATATTCACTAGAGGAGTTGAATGTTCCTTATACTGTATGTTTTCTGAATTACGTATTTGAAATCTGTTCTTATTCCACATAATTTTCTAATTACAAAGTGAACAAACATTTTTGGCTGTCTCCTGTAGATTCTGTACAACTGGCCGCGCACAACATTGCTGTGCAAATATTTTCCCCATGCTGCTTTATTGTTCCATTTTTAACTATTTCAGAGAAATCCACTCTTAAACAGTAATTTAAAAACAATATGAACTGTGGTAGTGTATGAGCATTTTTTATTTTATTTACATTTTTTGTTTCTTGTCCAGATGTCCCATGTTGGGTTTCCATGTTTTATGGGGAGTTTCCATAGACATAATGGTTTTTATATTGTACAGACTATATATTTTATCTCCTATCACTATCCCTACCCCTCTCAGAAAACATTCTGCATTTTTACATGTTCAAAAAACTTGTATGAAAAAATTTAGTATGATTTATAAGCTGTTTTCCTCATGAGGACCGACAAAATGTCCCCACAATGTCAAAAATTTCGGGTTTTACTATCCTTATGGGGACATTTGGTCCACACAAAGTGATAAATACACACACACACACACACACACAAACCATGGTCATACCATGGTACATGCCTAATATAACATGTTACTGACATGGTACTTCCAGTAATACCATGATACATGCCCCAAAAACCATGGAAGTACCAAAGTACACATAAAAAAAAAAAACATGATAGTACCATGTACATTTCCAAAAACATGGTAGTACTAGGGTATATGTCAAAAAACATGGAACTACCAAGGTACTTCCAATAACACTATGGTACATGCCCCCAAAACCATGATAGCACCATGATACGTTTTCAAATAAACATGGCACTTCCATATTACTCCATGGTACTTCCAGGAATACATTGATACTACCGTGATACATGCTGAGAAACATGGTACTACTATAGTACCTCCTGTAAACCCTGGTACTATGTCAGCACGTACCCTAAAAACATGGTAGTACCATGGTACTTTAAAAAATAAAACATGGTAGTACCATACTACATGTTCAGAAAAACTTGGTAGTACTACAGTAATAAATTGTACTTCCAAGGATACATTAGTGCCGTCATGGTACATGCCCAAAAACATGGTACTACCATAGTACTACAAGAATATCATGAAACTACGATGGCACACATCCTAAAAAACATGGTAGTACAATGATACATGTTAAAAAAACATGGTAGTGTCATGTACATATCCAAAAAACACGCCAATACATAGAACTCCATGGTACTTCCAACAATGGTACATGTAAAAAAAAAAAAAAAAACAAACAAAAAGTGTCAAAAATCAAGGAACTGTAATGGTACTTTCAACATTAGGATGGCACATACCCCAAAAACCGTGTTAATACCTGGATACATGTATAAAAAAAATGTAAAAAAAAAAGATAGTACCATGGTAATCCATTGTACTTCTAAGAATATATTTTAGCTATCATGGTACATGCCAAGAAACATGGTACTACGATAGCACATGCACTAAAAACATGGTAGTACCATTATACATGCAAAAAAAAAAATACAAATAAAGATGGTACTACCATAGTACTCTATTGCACTTTCAAGAATGCCATAGTACTACGATGGCACATGCCCTAATACATGGTAGTACTATTACGCATGGCAAAAAACCTATCTGCTTTTCCTAAGTGTCAAACGTATGGCTCTGTGCGACTAATAAATCTTTAACTTGACCCAAGTCTAATGTTGTTTTGAGACACTGGTTTCTTACTTGTTTTTTGGATGAGGTTCTTGTGAGAAGATCCAGCTTCCTTAACTTGAAATGGGGAGGATGGTCCTCTAATTGAGAGTCTATAGAGAGCTGAAAGGAGACATGCTTCATTAAAGCCCACCACCTAAGGCCTGAGGGAAGCCAGCGGATCGTGTCCTTCCTAACCCGACTTCACTCTCTCTTACAAAACAACCACACCACGTTTCTGTGGTTTCAGCTGCTTCATAAAATTATAGACTGCTTTTTCAATTACCTTGACTAATGTATGAGCAGGGTGACTTGAACGTCTCAATCAGGGTTGTTTTTCTCTGTATCAGGAAGGACTAGAAATGTGTGAACTTGGGGTTGAAACAGTTGTTTAGTCTGTTTGTTCTGCTGCAATTCAACGCACTGGGTCTGTGTCATATATACGGTATTTACATGTCAAAAAAAGTCAACGTGTGTTAAATGAACTGTATCTTTTTTTCCTGGGCGGTAATGGTGTAAACGTTAATAGCTTTTTTGTTGCCAAGACTTTAAAGTGTGTGGCTATGCAGAAACTGGCTTTCAAAAACAAACCCACCCTGAGAAATATACACTGAAATAAACACTGTGACACCTGGCCCGAATGTCCCCTATAGAGGTATGAATAAAGGTTATTTATGTGTTTTCCAAATTAAGAAGTTTGGATTGGGAAAATAACTTGACACTAAGAGGATTTTGAGTTATTGTGTTTCTTAACTTCTAGTTTATGTTGAAACCTGGAAACAAATTGCACTTTTGGTGTTAACCAATGTGAACTTGAACACTGAAGGTAAGTCTGGGCATTTCGTTTTTTTATCTTATGCCAAGAACAGTCGCCAAGCACCTAACATTCTCTTAAAGTTCTTGTCCAAGTTATGCAAAATCGTTCTCATTATTTCATACTTGTAAAACCATATGATCTCAGATATTGTTTGTTATGCTGAGGCCTTTTGGAGTTGAACCGACTCAGTAGCAGGTGTGAAATCAAGATACAAGTTTGATCTGCACTGCAACGCTGGATGTAAAACGTATTTAAAATGTGTGGGAAAATTGTTTCTGACATTATAAACATTTAGCAAAGCTTTTTGAGCTTGCCAGCACAAATCATTTTCCGTTGTCACTGTATTAAGATTAAAACGAGCAGCTTAGACATTCTGAAAAATATCTCCTTCCAGTTCCGAAGAAGAAAAGAAGTCATGTAATTGATTTTGAGTAAATTCATCCATTTATAGATGTTTATGTAACCTTAGGCTATTGTTATAGTTTTTCATTTTGTGTAAAGGCCCAGAGCCTGATGGATAAATAGTTCTGAAACGTCCAATTTCTCTGCTGGAGCTCTCCAAACTTCAGTGATGCAGAACTGAATCTTAGAAGCATGGTTTTAAACCATGGCGCCCATAAATCCAACCATATATGGAGTCCTTTCACCAAGATGAGCTTCTGATAATACAGCGGATTCGTCCGCAGACCTTGAGGGCATATCGACTCTAAGCCACTGTGGCTTTTGGACGAGACAAATCGGTGGCTTTAAAAGCCAGATTATACAGAGACAATTCACTCCCTCCCGTCTGGCTGAGGAAACACTGTGTGCGTGAGTGAGTCGACTTAAGGAGTCTTCCAGCAGCTCATTCGTTCGCTCACTGTGTGTTCCAGAGCAAAGCCTCGGACCTGGCTCGCCAAACGCACTGGTGGTCACGTCTGGATGGCCGCCCGCACTCCATTGTGTCTGTGCTGCTCACAGAGCTGTTGTCTCTCAATTATATACATTGACTTTGGCTGTCGTCCATTTGTTGTGACTTTTATATTGTAGTTGATGAACATGGGCCTGTAGCCACGTTAACATGGGAGTATTTTTTGGGTCACGTTGCATCCAAAAATGTAAAGCTGAAGTGTGCAAATTCTGCGGCAAAAAAATAAGTAAAAAGCCTTCAGAGTACGCCCCCGTCTGCCATTGATCAAACAAATATATAGTCCCGCTCCCTAACTCACTTGGAAAATTCCAGAAAATTATGTCAAACCTTTAGACAATTAGCCAATTAGCTAATTAGCTTCTGATAGGCGGTGTACTAAATTGGAGATGTACCTGTGGGTGTATTTTAAAGCCTACTTTCAAACTCTGTGCCTCTTTGCTTGACATCATGGGGAAAATCAAGAGAAATCAGCCAAGACCTCAGAAAATAATTGTGCTCATCCACAAGTCTGGTTTATCCTTGGGAGCAATTTCCAAAAGTCTTTTGTTACCACGTTTATCTGTACAAACAATAGTACGCAAGTTTAAACACCATGGGTCCACACACCCATCATACCGCTCAGGAAGGAGATGCATTCTGTCTCCTAGAGATGAATGTAGTTTGGTGCAAAAAGTGCAAATCAATCCCAGAACAACAGAACAACAGCAAAGGACCTTGTGACGATGCTGGAGGAAACAGGTAGACAAGTATCTATATCCACAGTAAAACAAGTCCTATATCGACATAATATGAAAGGAAGAAGCCACTGCTCCAAAACTGCCAGAAAAAAGCAAGACTACATTTTGCAAGTGCACATGGGGACAAAGATCTTACTTTTTGGAGAAATGTTGTCTGGTCTGATGAAACAAATTGGTCATAATGACCTTCGTTATGTTTGGAGGTTAAAGGGTGAGGCTTGCAAGCCGAAGAACACCATCCCAACCGTGAAGCATGGGGGTGGCAGCATCATGTTCTGGGGGTGCTTTGTTGCAGGAGGGACTGGTGCACCAAGCATACCTCCACAGTTGTGGAAAATGGCTTAAGGACAACAAGGTCAAGGTATTGAAGCGGCCATGACCGCAATCCGATAGAAAATATGTGGGCAGAACTGAAAAAGCATGTGCGATCAAGGAGGCCAACAAACCTGACTTGGGGGCTTTCACACTGGGCACGTTTGCTGCGGTCCCGAGTGCGATTGTTCCCGGTGCCCCCAACAGCGATGGTCTGGTTTCACACTCACTTGATTCTATCGAACCCCGGTCCATTTGCGTTCATCTCACGTCATCACAAACACGCATGGTGAACACAACTCACTGCGTATATGTGCGCTTCATGGCGTAACTCATCAGATGTCCAGGGGAAGGCGGCTTGCTGCAAAAAATTTGACCCAAATTAAACAATTTAAAGGCAATACTACCAAATACTAACAAAGTGTATGTAAAATTCTGACGCACTGGGAATGTGATGAAAGAAATAAAAGCTGAAATAAATAATTCTCTCTACTATTATTCTGACATTTCACATTCTTAAAATAAAGTAGTGATCCGAACTGACCTAAGACAGGGAATGTTTGCTATGATTAAATGTCAGGAATTGTGAAAAACTGAGTTTAAATGTATTCGGCTAAAGTGCATGTAAACTTCTGACTTCAAATGTACATACATTTTAAATCAAATGTAGAGCCATTGTTTTTTTTTGCATTGTTGTAATGCATCCAAACGTTTAACTTTTGATAAAATCTTTGTAATTCGCATTATTCTCAAAGGAGTTTTCATAACTTCTGTGATAATCGTTTTTTAAATCAGCATAGATTAATGGATGTATGACAAATACTAACATGATGTATAAATACTAATAATAATAATGTAAAGAAATAATGTAAAAAACACAATTTTTTTACATTACAGTAATGACAATAAGATTTTTTATTTGCATTATGGTAATGAGAATGGGGGCGGGGTGTGTAACTGTCAAAATAATGATGTCACAATGCAAAAAATCTTAATGGTCCTCAATTAAAATGTACAAGATTCATTATTTGCTTAATGTATTTCAATCCTTTGATTTTAAGGTTAAAATATGACCTGGACAGGTTTTATTAGATTGACCCTTTTGTTCCTTTTTACACCCTACACACATCATTCTTCATTTGAAACTGTAAATACTGATAAATGTGAGCTTAAGATAAATGTTTACACTTTGACAGTGTTTTTCCACGTGTTGTGATTTTGACTGACGACTGTAATACCCGTTGAGTGCCTGAACAACGAAAGTCCGATGCCTTTCCAATTTCCTTTTCCAATGCCTTTGATGTCTGTGTATTTAAAACTCATTTGCAAAGGTCTGTGTTTCATACCACAGCACTGTAACGTTTGTTGGCGGATGCACTTTCTCAGAAAATATTCCCCATTCTGTCTGGAGAAAGACCAGCCACAAATCCCGGTCTTGGCCCAAGCATTCGCTGAATGTGCAAAAACATAAGAACATTGGGCTGCCATGCAAATGAAATGCACATTCTGTATATATGATTTTTTTTTTGTGTGTAATTCGAAAAAAAAAGAGAAGGATAAAATATTGGGAGAAATAAACAGAGAAACTGGCAGAAATCATTGTTTCACTTGGCTGCGAGTGGCCCTGTATGCTTACAGCACAATCATTATCCAGGAATTCTGAGCAAAGAGACCAAAATAAAAGCTTCACACATCTCTCTCTCTCTCTTCTGTTCATATCCAGGGTGAGGCAATTTAAAGATGAAGATTTGAGATTGACTCAATTTACAAAGAATTGTGACATTGAGGAGCATTACCAGTGTACAAACACCAAGAAACTCTGAATCAAAAATTGTAATCTCTAGTCAGAAGGAAAGGAAGCGTTTTTGTTGTGTGATTATTATAATGATGTTTTTAGAGTATATATTCCAGGTTGGTTTATAGGAATGCTGGGAGCTGCAGGCCTAACTACTTCTCTGTTGTAATTACTGATAAACAACAAGAAACAAAAATGGACGGCACTGTAGGTAAATCCAAACCTGATCTCATAGAATCACAAGACTAATCCTACATATTTGCAAAGTGGCTTGTTGTTGCGTGTGATTAAATTGTGAGGTAGATCAACTGATAGAGCAATGCACTTGTGATGCAAAGGTCCGTGGTACGAGTCCTGAGTCGAAAGTGTCATAGAAGCACCACAAAATGACATGGTTGCTTCAGCAATTTGTGTTTACATCTCAGATTTGTTTTTATGACACTATCGGTTTAGTTTAGGTTTAGGGTCAGTTTTGGTAATTTAAAACTTGATAGAGCATTAAAGGAATAGTTCACTCAACTGTAGGTCTTCACAATGCAAATGAATGGGTGCCAAAATTTTGAAGCTCCAAAGATCGCATAAATCAGCAAGTAATCCATACGACTCCAGATGTTTAATCAATGTCTGCAGAAGTGATATAAGTGCAGGTGAGAAACAGATAAATATTAACATCAAATTGACTATAAATGTGAGCGCAGCGTAGTTCTAGCGGGAAGACTAGCAGCTGTACATCATCACACCATTAGCTGGGTAACTCCCAGCCAATCACATGTAAGCCATTGCTTTATATGTCTGCTCACAATCTATCACATTGCTGTTTCAGTGAGCTAACACGGCAACCTCCTCCACCCCACCACCACCTGTTGAGTCCCATGCTGCATAGGGGTAGGCTCCTCGCCCCTGCCTCCTATCTCCAGCAGGATATGATGGTTCCGAGTACAACTCCCTCGGACCGCCAGACGGGGCCTATGCCAAAGAGAGACATTACTTTCCTGTTTTATATTCATCAAATAAATGGCATCTTAAACCTCACTCAAGCCTGCGTGTCTTCCCGATAGAAATTATCCTCCCTGCTCAGTCAATCTCCACTTTAACTTTCACTTTCACGTTCTTCTTCTTCTTGTGTTTTTGGTGATTCACATTCTTCATGCATACCCCCCTACTGGGCAGAGAGAAAATATTCTAGCAAAAATGGACTTAAATATTGATGTTTCACACCCACACCTATCAAATCACTTCTAAATATGGATTTAACAAATGGATTACTTTTATGCTGCCGTTATGTACTTTTTGGAGCATCAAAATGTTGACACCCAATTCACTTGCATTGTGAGGACCTACAGAGCTGAGATATTCATCTAAAAATCTTAATTTGTGTTCAGTAGAAGAAAGAAAGTCATACACATCTGGGATGGCATGAGGGTGAGTAAATGATGAGATAATCTCATTTTTGGGTGAACTATTCATTTAACATTAAGGCTCTGGGTTACTGACCAGAAGGTCGTGGGTTCAAGCCCCATCACCGCCAAGATTCCTCTGTTGGGCCCTTGAGCAAGGCCCTTGACCCTCTCTGCTCCAGGGCCACTGTATCATGGCTGACCCTGTACTCTGACCCCAGCTTAGCTGGGATATGTGAAAAAGATAATTTCACTGTATATGTTCAAAATGTATAATGTGTGACAAAAAAATAAAGGCTGCTGCTTCTTAAAAAAACATTATAAACCTCATCTGTTTGGTTTAACTTGCTTTTAGCGCCACAGTCATGTAATTTTCGTGAGGTCAGGCTGGTAAATCTGTCTACTGGGAAGATTATTTTGGAGATCAGTGGGTTTGGTTTGTCAAGATTATTTTACATTTTTTACTAAAGGTTGTCATTAAACATGCAAGTCTGATACGGGAAAGAGAAGGAAAATCCTATGTGGTTCCCTGACATAAATATGCAACATCAAAGGGCCATAAGAGCAAAATTAAATGATTTTCATGAATTCATATATTCAAGTGGCTGTTGTTATCACAGTGAAAATAATCTGAAATAGGTTGGAGATTTCTTAAATGAAGACATAGTCGTGAATATGTGTCTGGGTTCATTAAAAGACTGAGAAACTTTTTGCGAAATCAGTATTCTTGTGCTGCACTCTTTTTCAAACAGCTATTGCTATAACTTCTGAAATATCTTAGAATATTTGATTAAAATTAGCTGCATTAATATTTAGCTATAATTAGCATACATTATAGAAGCATATCTTTGACTATATTAGCATAATAATCACTCGGCAGTCTGAAGGTTTAGCTCATTGACCTCATTCACCACATTGATGTCATCCATCTTTTACCCAGATTTAAAGTTGTGTTTCGGTATTAATCGTTTATTTGCAGTAAAGAGTATTTTTGTAATGACTACTATTAATACCTGTCATTATTGCTTATTGGTATGGGACACTGGCTCTCATATAACCCCAAACTCGAATACTGCGTTCACACAAACTTGTTCTTGCATCTAAAAAATGTTGCACGGATTGCACTGAATTGAACATAATTATGGCCAAAGTATACTTTGGTTATCTGCATTGCTGATTGCTCAGTGCACAGTAGGTTTGACACAAATTTCGTCATCATTATAGCCACACGGCCTAGATTTTCTCAACCCGCGGTCTTTGTCCGTGCACATTATCAACTCATGCGCATTGACAATACTAGAAGAGTATGGCGAAACCGTCGTAGTGTGCATGCGTTGAGCACGTTCGTATTTGCTTGTGGTCAGAAAAGTATACGTTGAAAGGCAACACAGTTGGCCAGGCGTGATCCGATCTGGTACATAGAAAAACGAAGTATAGCCCACCCGGGCCTTTAGGGTTGCCAACTGTTGCCAACCATATTTTGGCCAAAAAGAAGACTATTTTGTCCTGTATATAAACAGCGAAATGCTCGAGTCCCGTATTGGTGGCGAAAAGTTGGTAAACCCTAAACAGAATACAGGTGTATCAATACATATGGTTTTTTCTACATTGACATGATGTCTAAAAAATGCTGTGCTCCTGCACAAGACACCGAAACAACAGGAAGAAGTGTCGCAATGGTCAAGGATGTCCTTCTAGCACATGCTCATTTTTTATTAAGGTGCAATGTTTACCCCTAGATTTGACCTTTTATGAGGTCATACTTTTTTAGAACTGTTTAAAACAAACTCTCTCATCTGTTGACTTTGATTTAATCAATTCATCAATACAAATTCTCAAGATTGAGCATTTATTATCTCTTGTGGGCAGCTGTGGCTCAGGTGTTAGAGCGGGTTGGCCACTAATCGGAGGGTTGGTGGTTCGATTCGTGGCCCACATGCCGAAGTGTCCTTGGGCAAGACACTGAACCCCAAGTTGCTCCCAATGGCAGGCTAGCGCCTTACATGGCAGCTCTGCCATAATTGGTGTGTGAATGTGTGTGTGAATGGGTGAATGAGTCACAGTGTAAAGTTTTCTTGTATTCACAATGGATTTGCAGCATCCATTGATGCAGTGTAAACTGTAGTCTGTAAGCCTCACACCCACCATGATAATTCAGAGTGCAGTGGAAACTCGTGCTCACTTGTAAGATTCCTTTAAAATGGAATCCAAATGAACGGTATCCAAAATAGCAATGTGAGGAGTCATCTCTCTTAACCCCTCTTGAAGTTTTCTTTGCAATTTAGAAGAAATTAGCTCATCTTCTCTCAGGCTCTCTGAAGTCAAATGATCACTAAGTGCAGTCATAATGGATGTGCCGTGTGACAGTGCAATCCCTTTGGAAAGAGCGCAAGCCCAAACCTTAGACTGATCAGCCAGATGGTGAAGAGTCTGCAGACAACACCCACGTCATAATGTTTTCAGGTCAGGACAAGGTGCACTCACCAAAAAATGGGAACTTGCATAGTCTACATAGTCCCTGAATATCTTTTCATGGACTGCAGACGTCTTGAATGATTCACCTCATTAGCTCGTGGTTTGGGTTGTTTAGTAACTCGCACGGTGGCCCGGTGGAGACAGAAATTGTAAAAATGTTTTGCCAGTAGAAGTGGATGGACGTTTTAAGGGCAATAAGATTGAATTTAAGAACATGAGAAATCTTGGGAAATTGATATGTTGCTTCCAAAAAAATCATATACCCTAAAATCAACCCCATTCAGCCGATTTACTGCCAATTTACTTAAGTGCCATCCTTCACCAGAAATTTTTACAACAATTTAATTGTGATCACATTTCCCTCTAGCACTACTAAGCGAGTCAGATTCTAGTTCCATGGAAACCAGGAAGTAATCGCGCTCACTTAAACAATGGTTAGCGCTATCCAGAGGTTGCATTTTCTCTCTAAAATTCAATTTTTACTCCACTAACTGTTAGGTTTAGGGTTGGGATTTGAGTTAGGGTGTAGTGTCAATAAAATATGCATTCCTGTTTACAGCATTACATCATTTACTACTAAAAATATGACTCGTTTTTGGCGCCAGTCTTTAGCCATTTGTCCCAGAAGGCTTCCACCACTGTGGGCGACCACTATAATGTTTGAATGATGCTGCATCCATGCCCCTAGGTGTCGGGGGGTGTTCGCTATCCTTTCCTGCCTATCGTGGCGCCTTTTTGTGGTCCGTTCTGCATAACGTGGTGACTCTTTTGAGCTTATCGCTGCCCATTCAGCCCGTTTCACCGCCAACCCACCAGGCTGCTCGGTTTTCCCGATGGCCAGTCCTCCCCTGATTGGCCCTAAAGTGCGTCGCCCACCGAGAAAATGCCCGGCATGCCAGATTACCAGTCCAGCCCTGGGCCGAGTCCAAGATGACAGTTTCGAAAAAATAATTTAGTGCACATTTAAGGTTTTATGTTTAAGCTTAACATTCTGTTGTGGGTCAGCATCTAGACCTTTATCTAGCATCTAGACTCTTCTTTAAAAGCTTACCCCATTAAATACCTATATGCATGAAAATGCAGGGAGAGTAACTGTTGTTTACCCACCCAGGACAAATCGCTTTAAGACACTGGATGGCACCAATAGGTGCATCAATGTGCCAAGAGGCTGCAGCACCAACTCGCCTCCATTCAACTGTCCATTTGCTATAGAGAGCACATTTTGCATGGTACATTCTTCCTATTCAATGCTGCTTTAGGACAGACAGTGTGATAGTGACTCTGGTTTTGTCCAGGCCCTGGTGCATAGGCAGTTTGCCCAGTCCATTGCGACTTTGAGAAGTTATATTGGGTACAGAAGAAGTTTAAATGGGTTAACACTGGATGTTCACATCTGTTGTTTCATAAAACAATCGGTTTACATTTTCTTAATTGAGTGTTGCATGAAGAGCTCACTGAGTAATATCGGCTACACAAACTAGATTATTTGTTCTGACTGATTTTTAGCTGGTTGCTAGGTGGTTGCTTACTGGGAGCAAGTAAAAAAAAACACCCCAAATCCTCATGATATTCTGAGGCAGAAATATTTGCTGGTTTTGCAGTGACCTCTGTGTGGGCGGTGCTTCATACACAACTAAATTGAATATTCAAAATGGACAAGGATATTAATTTAGTGGCAAGTTTCTTTTTAACTTCACTCTCATGGAATTTAGCCGTGCAAAGGTAAATGTGACCGTGCCTTAAGGCAATACATTTTAATGTTTGCATTACATAACCAACTACGTTTACAAGCGCAATCAAACTGCGCAGGAACTCGACTGATAGAGCGTTGCACTAGCGATAAAAATGACTGAGTTGACACATGAGCCAAAAGTGTCATAGAAGCACCACAAAATAATATGTTTACTTCAGGGATTGTGTTTTTTTTTATCTCACATTTTCTTTTTATGACACCATTGGTTTGTTCAGGTTTAAGGTTTAGGATAGGAGCTCAATTTTGTTGAGTTAAAACTTGATGGAGCATTAACCTTAAAAACCTCTTAAAAATGTAATATGGAGAAAATTATATGGATGGTAGTTGGTCCATGCTCAATACTCTATATTTCAGCTTTAAGCATATGAGTCCGGGTTCTCTATTTTGACTCATCATTTGTGGTCCTCTGACCCATTTGTGCTTTTGCTTTAGTGCTGTATGACTGGCAGGTCATCATCTCATGACAGTTTGGAAACGAGGGACTGTGGTCTTTTATAAAAGGCCTGTCACTCAGCTTGAATGATGGACACACATTCCGTGGGAACCAGAGGGCAGGGGGCCATTTGGTTGGACAGGGCCATGATGGGCTGTCCGTATGGGGGTGGGGGCACGCAGGGCTTTATAGTTGAGCTGTCAGAATTAACATTAACGCATGTGCTTAATAAATCATATGTATCATGTACATTTTTCTTAATCGTGATTAACGCATTTACCGCCAATACAGCATAAACAAATACAGCGTGAAGGGCGGAACCTTTGTAATGTGTCCGCCGAATGTCATAACACTGATGCACACGCCACAGGGCCTTCTACCAATGAGAGCCAACAAGCTTAGTATAAAATAGCATAATGCGCCAGTCCCATAGACATTATATGGGCTGAACTCTCTTAACATGATAGTTGACCATTATGCTCTCTCCTATGATTGAGCCTCTGAGGTTATCTCGGTAAATAAAAGAATCTCTGACAGCGTTTCACTATCAGTGACAAACTGATGGAGAAAGGTCCTCTTAACACTATTTGATGTACAAAACAAGCCCAGATGGGATTTTTAAGCCTATGCAAGGCATGTTTTAATTACCACAGAAGCACACCAAATCTTAGCTATCACCAAAATGCAGAATGAGACGTTTTTGTTTGCAATTGCTTTTCATGGTGAGTTCAAAGCGGCACACGGTGCTGGTGTTGCTGCTTTGACGTGAATCATGAATGCAGCTTCACGATTGCACGATTGGATAGCTGCAGTCTACCGGCAGATTAATATTGTGGAGAATGACAGTTTGAGGGATTTAATGCTCATTGCAATTAAACAAACACACGGCAGCTGCATGTGGCTCTCTCTCTCCCGAACTGCCACGTTCCGCCGCACTTATCCCTCTTCTCGGCTGCACGCCCAGCCCCGCCCTCCTCCTCATCACATTATGCACGATGGGTGTCATTACACCTGTTAAAAAAAACGTGTCATCACTCAAAAGTGTTCTCAAAGTCATCTCACATTTCATTTTGCTGTTTATCATAATTTTTTCTCTAAGTTGGCCTAAATAGATAGGTCAAATATATTTTTATTAACAACATTGTTGTTTCCAAATGTTCAGAATCGGACATCAGAGACCGTTTAGCCCAAGACAGACCACTTGTATTAAAGTTGGAACACCCAATTTGAACACACAATTTCTCAGCCAATACCATTTTAGATATAGGCATCGCCTGTCAGTTAACTCGAGAACATGTACATTAACTGGACCAGCCTGAAAATTAGTGTTTCTTTAGCATGATCTAAGCTAAAGTATTACAATTTATGAAACCATTGTTGTCAGATTTTAATGCTTATTTTAAATGTTTTCTTTGATTGTAATCTTGACCAACCATTTTGGAGATTTCGCTCTTTCCCCATTCAATTTGATAAGATCTGTACTTATATGTGCTGCTTATATCCACAGAAAATAGCTGCATGGGAGCGTTCCCAAGATGGGCGTCGTGTGGACTGACTTGCCTTGAAAGGTTCTTTGTCGGACATCACTACTAACTGAGAGCTATTTTCATTCTCTAGTTTAGAGCTATGAGTGAGCGACTAATGAGCAATAACATCTCTCTCTGAGCAATTTTGGATAAACATTTTGCCATAGATGAAAGTACAGGAAATAGCATCAAAGTGGTTTGCTTGCTGGATATCTGCCAAGAACTTTGTGAATTACAAATGTGAATATCATTACCACTACACTGACCACTCAATTTTAAAACACCATTACCATGGTTTAATTCTTTGCAATGAGTTTTAAATGAACCAATTAACTACTTAAAAAGCATTAATGAAGCTTTTAAAGTAATTCTTTTGGAAAAGAAGCTTGCTACTTCACAGAAGTTGATAATTAGTGCATGCTTATTTAACTTGTCGTAAGTTATAGCTTGGGTCTTTGAACCAATTGGCTCTTACTAAGTTTAAAGTGAAATTATCTATATATAGATGAAATGACTCTAGTGTTGTTTACATAGTAGGATTGAATAATTGATGCTGTAGATTTTTAGCGAACATCCAGGAACGTACTTCGTGATAAATCCAGAACATTATAAATTATGTCTTTTTATCCAATTTATCAGTTAAATTGTGTGAGGTTCGGACTATCATGAATCTATAAGCTGGGAAAGACTTGTTATAGATAGTGGTGGTCTAGTGCTGGTGGACCAGCATCCTTGCTGAAAAAAGCAGCTTAAATTCTTTGCTAGTCTTAGCTGGTTTAAGCAGGTCTATGCCAAATCCCATCTAAAACCAGCAAACTAGACCTGGCTGGGAGACAAGCTAAGACCATCAAACCAACTGAAGCAAGTAAGACAAGCATCAAAACAATCATATGCCTGTGACCATCTACACAAGTCTATTCAGCTACGGTGAGGTTTCTCTACTTTGCTTGTTGGGAAAGTAGTCAGCCACTACTTTTTGAGTCACATCAGGTATAGAAGAGTGTTTGATAGTCTGGTCTTGGTCATCAGTCTTTCTCTCGAGTGGTTATTTATGAGACAATGGAAATTAGAAAGTGCATATAACTGCAACAGGAGATAAGAAGTTAAATTAGGACAGCAACTATGACCACATAGCTTTACAGTGATTATCAGAGGCAGTGATCTATGTAAGACATTGTGTTTGTACTGGCAGTGGTTTTTGGAGTAATTTGTAGTGATATTTGAAGTTCGGTGGGGAAATTCCACCCTGAAATCCATCGTATTTGCATTATAGCTTGAGTATATAGACTGAAACCAGACTCAGTATTGCATTAGCGTTATTAAAAATTCATGATATGAACACAGAATATTTGTTTCTTGTTTAGAAATCTAACTAGAATGCATTGAAGACGACAGGAAATCACAATTGGAGTTTTGTAGCTTTTAGGTCATGTCTGTTAGCTTTGGGTTCATCGGTATGCTAGCTAACGTACGTATGCTTAAAAGTTGACAAAATTAGCTCTTTAGCAGATACTTAAAGATGTATAAATGTACAGTTAAACGTACAAGTAAAATGCCTTATACAATGAGAACGTCCCCTCCCCCCATATATACCTCTGACTTGCATTAGCATGTAGCAAATCATTGTTTCAGTGGGTCTTTGGTTGCGCTAATGCTCATACGTTGTTTTGCTTCCAAACCATCTGCTATTTGTGAATGAAGTGGCTGGAATTTATTAATATTTTATGTGTTTTCATTGCTTTCCTCCATTGTAGCCGTCAGATGTGGTTTTGCTGGGGTGTAATTTTAAACTGAAGGCTACTGGCTAATAAAAGGACAAACTATTTGATGTCCCATTGCTAACTTCCTGTTTCATAAAAGGAAATATGTCAACATAGAAAAGAAAACTGCATTTCTATTTGTCTATTTTGCAAACCCTTACAAATATTGAGAGTTCTGGCAAATTTGCCGCAAATTCGCCACTCGTTATTTTCACATGCAAATGAGCTTTGCAGAAAACTCTTCATTGCTGCAGGTTCACTACAACCTGTGAAGAGCTGCAAACTTTTGACAAACATTTGCATTGAATTGCAAGCTCATTTGCATGTGAAAATAATGAGTGGGGAAATTTGGGGACAACTTGAAGAAAAAAAACGTAATTTCGTCCAAGTTTTCAGTTTCCTAACATCATTGTTAACCCAAGTATGCAATACAGACTTCATTTTCGGTGCAGAAAAATAGCCTTCTAGTTTAGATGAGAGGTGTAAACATTGCAAAATAAGTTTGTGTTCAAATGGAAATGTATTAAGCCAAGGTTACGCTACAATTCGCGCTCCTTAAATGAGATTACTAGGGTCTTCCAAGAGATTTTGCATTCTGTTGCACACAAAAGTTAAAATTCAGTGTACTCTGTCCTGCTAATTCATACAGTATGATGAGAAGACATGTGACCAATAGAAGATTGAAACATCACACACTGACCCCTTGGCTCAATAACATCATATCAACATATTTCAAAGCTGTGTGTTTTTATTGTTGCAGGAATGTGAGTAGACAGTGTATTTTAACATTAATAATATAACACCATTAACTATTTGTGATTTATTATCTATTAAGACCATTAGACCTGGCTTGTGACATTATTGTCCATTGCATTGTCCAAAATAATTTAGCATGCTCAAAATCTAGTGTGACCGCCCCTTTAGTGAGGACGTGGCCTTTTTGTTGTCACATTCTCACTCCGACTGCATCATAACTTTCAGATCAAGCACATTTTAAGTTGTGAGAGACGGTTTTTAGGCTTTGTATGTTTTAATATTATTCAGCAAAAAGCGTTATGTCAGTGGGGGCTGTTGCTGGCTTTCTCCACCGCTCACAGTGGTTAAATTCCACGGAAAATTGGACAGCACTGCCGAACTGGCCGTTTCCCACCCCCCTGGCCATGAAGAGGAGTGCGGATCAGGCACATTCCAGGGAAAGCTGTGTAAATCCCTGCCATTGATTTGGTGGATGCCCTCCTGACCCCAGAAATACATTAACAGATTAGACGGGCAGACAGCTCACACAGAGAGACGGGGCTTCGTGGGGCCGCCGCTATTCAAACCACAGTTAGCACGGGGCCCTAGTGTCACCTCACTGTCTTATTTGGCCTGCCTCTACATGACATTCTCTCGCCCTCGGGACAAATACGTGTTGAAGTTTTGGAAATGGAGATCAGTATTTAGTTGACTGCCAACTGGAGATTTGGCACACTTGGACAGAGCCAGGGGTGGTGTTTTTGGAAGCGCTTGTCTGTACTTATTGATTAGAGAGACTATTAAAAGTGAAGTAGTTGTTTTACGTTTATTAAGTTCAAATCAACATGAAACATTTACAGCCGGTTTTACTACCATAATGCGACATATTTCCAAGCATGTCAGAATATTCCACAAGAACAAATGTAGGACAAGATTTGATTTTATCTATCAGGAAATGACTGGATTTATTGGGAAGTTGCCTCTTTAAGACAGAGAGCTTGGTGATGTCATCCAAAACAAGTCATTTCTGGGGCAGAGCAAGTTATCACATTCTGATGACGGATTACTTAGTCACCAATGAATCCAGGGACATGTTTTTAAATAAGTAAATAGGGGCAATTTTGATTTCAGGTTACTTAAAATGTACATAAACATTTAAACTTCACTTCACTAAATCTGATTGAACCATTGAACCCCATGTAAGGAAATATAAACATGCATTTTCTCACAAAGCCATGTGATTTGATCCAAAACAGATCATTTTACATTGCAATATTATGACCATTTCAAATGATTATTAATGTTAAAGTTTTACAATAAAGTAGCTTTGGATGGCTTTTGCCGTTTGCCATTCCTCCCCTCGATCTGATTAAGATGCCCTATCTTTGACAGGCTGGTTAGGGTGTTTACCCACTGTCTCCTTGATCTTTACCCCATTGTTGCCCCTCAGATACCCTTCCACCTCTAATCTGTCTCGGCTTCGCTACCCCCAAACACCAGCTGTAGATATCCGGATTTCATTTCCCTCGTGCCTGATGCAAGAAGAGTTTAGGATGTATATATGGAAATACTCACTTTTTGAGATCTGCCTACAGTATGTGCTTTTGAACCATGATGCACGGTGTGCAACAATATGCAAAAATAATAATGCAATAATAAAGTTTTGTTATATACCTGAAATCAAACCCTGATTGACCCACATGGACACAATGTTTGAACAACTCACATAAGAAAGAAAAATAACAAGAAAGATCATATAAATACCTAAATTGTTTCGCCTAGACAGCAATGACATGGAATTGAGAGCAAATGGAGAATCCCTGCCCCCAAACATCATACATGTGTCTTCTCTACAGATAAGAGCTCTCAATAATGTCTCAAACTGTGCTCCGAATTTTCAAGATAAGAAAGTCGTAGATCTCAATATGAACTCAAATCATTTTCCTTCACTGAGAGAAGATTTTTGTGGTAAAGTAAATACAGGGTTGCAGAAAAGATGAAGTAGTTTCTACATTAAAATTTTTTGTTTAAGTTTGAACTTGAAAATATGCTGTAAATTCTACATTCGAACATGTAAATATGAATGCTCTAGCTTAACAGTACACGGCATTGCCGGCAAGATGCCGCCCTGGGCGCTTGCCCATGTCGCCTAAACCGAAATCCGCTAGTGGATTAATCCTAAATGAATCTTAAATTTCAGTGGTAAATAAAACAAGTAAATTTGTACCTTTCGACGCTGGTGTTCCCAGCATGCACTGGGCTTAAATAATTAATGAGCTTGCATGGTTTCACTGTTTGCAAGTTTATTTACACAATTTGTATTGCCGTTACGTTTGGTAACTTCTTGTTTTGTGCAGTCTTAAGTTTATTTTCTACTCAAAATGAACCGTTTATGATCCAAAAAATTATCTGTTGATTTTCATTGTCATTTTTTTTGTTCTGTGCTCCAGCTGTTGAGTCCTGTGTGTGGTAATTGCCAGTAATGCAAGATGATGTTGTATCATAGACTACATAGCATGCATCAAGTTACCCTGTGGGAAGCTTCTGTATGCCAAGTAAAATTCTAAACATGCCATTTTCTGATACAACTTTTATTGACATTTTGCTGAATTTATTTAAGTACCAGGTATATCATATTTGAAAGTAAAAGTTAAAACTTTTTATTCTGCCCCCAGTGGCCGAAGCCGGATGTTTTCCTTTTGAAATGTCCACAGAGTGGCGCCAAAAGCGAGTGGTTTTTAGCTGTAAATTATGTAAAACATTGTTGATGCATTCAAGTACAGGAATGCATATTTTATTAACCATACACCCAAACCCCAACCTTAACCCCTGACCTAACCATCAGTGGAGTAGAAATGTAATCTTAGAGGCAAAATACAACCTTTATATCGCGTTCACCATTCATTTTGTGAGCTCAATTGCATCTTGATTTCCACGGGACCAGAACCCTAATGAGGCAGCATTAGTAGCACCACAGGAAAAGATAAAAACATGTTTAATGCAAAGATGTCTGACGGGAGGTGGCGCTTGTAAGTCATTTGTCTGAATGGGGTCAATGTCAGGGTACTGGAAGATCATGCTGGTTTTGTGGGTGTTCTTGGCACGGACTTTGACAGTCCTGAAGTTCATGGCTTGGAGGCTCACAGATGGATGGGTCACAAAGATACACCCAAAAAAGCAACACAATTACACATCATCATGGTCAGATCATGTCCAGCGCTTTCAGAGTGTGCTTGTGAAATCAACATGAGTTAAAAGGGAAAATCAAAGATAACATCACAAAAGCGTTGAACAAAAATGCTTAGAAAGTGTGCAATTCCCTCAAGTAGGATTACATCGTTCTATTACAAGTTCATAAAATTGTCAAGATTTATTTTTCTTTTTTTTTAATAAAAAAACTCAAGCTATTAAAGTCATTGAAAGTCTTCTATTTTAGCAACAGCAAGAAAGGAAAAGGCAAGGTAAAGCCTGACTCTAGGCAGGTTAAGTTAATCTTGTTATGTACAATGACTCTGAATCGTGTAATTAATATTTTTCCTGGAGTAGAATTCCAAACCCCGTTGAATGGTGGTAACATTTATGGTGGGATAAGGAATGAAACCACTTTATATTAGGTGTCTTTAATTACTATGTACTTAAGCATTTGCTACAATGTAATTATCATATATATACTAGTTGTTGCATTGTATTTACATCTAAAGTACCTGCATTTAATTACATCTGTAGTTACACAGTTAACCTCAACCACTAACCCTAAACCTGCCCGTACCTCAACCTCAGTAGCAGCAAATGTGAATCTTGGGAGAATTTTGCAGAACAACATGTAGTTACACAATAAATACATTGTATTGTATGTATTTTGATGTTAGTGCACAGTAGATAAAGACACATTTTTGAACCCTCTAGCAAGTTCAGAATCTGCAGATACCTTTTGCATTCATGGGTCAATTTTGACCAAGCTTATAAATCATTCATAACCCCTACAGTCATTCATATGTTTTTATCTGTTCATACATGTAAAAAGATATATAATTTTGGCATGTTAACTGACAAATATAATAGTTATTCATTAAAAAGGCATTGATTTTTTTAATAATAATATGTAGGAAGTTTTTGACATTTCAAAATATACATTAATTACAGCAAAACCAATGTGATACATGTGAACACATATTTTCTTATCAACTATATAATATACCATTTATATCAACATCTAATGTGATAATTACCAGTAATTTGAAATCATTTCTGTAACATACACTACCATTCAAAAGTTTGGGGTCACTTACTCATTCTTTATTTATTTATTTATTTCACATTTTAGAATAATAGTAGTCAGCAAAACTATGGAATAATAGAAATGGAAATATGGGAATTATTTTGTGACCAAAAAATCCAAAATAAATCCAAAACTATGTAATATTTTAGCATCTTCAAAGTAGTCACCCTTTGCCTAGATTTTGCAGACATGTACTCGTGACATTTTCTCAACCAACTTCTTGAGGAATCACCCCGGGATGCTTTTTAAACAGTATTGAAGGAGTTCCCATCTATGTTGGGCACTTATTGGCTTCTTTTCTTCATATTTTGATCCAAGTCATCCATTTCAAAAACTTTTTTTTTTTTAGGAAATTTTAGATTTGTAATTAAATAAATGTATATGTTTTGGCAGAATAATATTTTGTCTACAAAGTTAATTTCAAACTTTTAAGCATACACCTTCAGATCAAAAGATTTTTAAGATCATGAGAAACATTTCAGACAAGTGACCCCAAACTTTTGAACGGTAGTGTAGTTCAATGGAAAGGTGGAGGCGAGAACCGGCTTGAAAATATAAATGATAATTTAATGATAAATTTAACCAAAAAGACAAATACACACACAGGTGTCTGGCAGCTGCCCGTAACTCTCTCTCTCTGTTGCACTGCCGTCTCCGGTCGCCTTTATCCCTCTTGGGCTTCATCAGCCTAATTAGGGGCCAGGTGTGTGGAATCACGACCCGGCCCCGCTCTCCGCCCAGCCACAATTTCCTATTACTCATAACTGCTCAATACAATTTGGTGGTCAAAAGTTATGAAACCAACATATTATTTTTCAACTAAAATTCATCAAACAGCGGAACAACTCAATTATACAACATGAATACTTCTTTACTTTGTTTTAAGTTAAATGCATTGTATTTACTCTCATGAACTGTTGAATGTTGATGTGTGAGTGTGATGTAAGCTGGTTTGGCATCAGATGACCGCAGAGTAAAATGTGGACAATTTCCACTTTCAAGCCCAATTTAGACTAATGCGTGCATGAACAAAATCATACTACACCCCCTTTAGACAGTAATACCTTTGATTTAGTTTATTTGTTATGGAGCCTTTAATAGTGAGGTTTACACACCGCACAGCTATCTATCAGCTGGCCATCGTACACTCTCCCCCCTAAACCTCACTCCCATTCGGGCCACGGAACCATTGTTACCGGCCCTGTCGCCCTGCTCCGAATGGGACTCAAACTGGCATCTCCAGCGTCGGAGGTGGGTGCACTAACAAGGAGGCTAAAGGCTACAGCCTCTAGCGTCAGTCGCTAATGCAGCTCTTGAGGTCAGGAGAGTGAGCTTTACACAATGCACAGCTATCTACCAGCCGGCTCTCCTTACATTCATACAAATTGTTACGCAATAAAATGATCCCTAGAATGAGAATGTCACCCCTCTTAATACCTCTTGCAACTGACTAACATTAGCATGGACTAAATTGTGTAGTTAAATGAGTGTTGAATCAGATAGTTTAGTTTGGCGGATTTATTTGTACAGTGTTAGTTTTTGCCACTTTCTACATTAAAATCTACTCTTTCTCATCTTTTTATAGCAGAGAGGGATGAAATAAACTTCTACCCCGAGGACGTTTTAGCATTTAACATGCAAATTCTCTATCCGTTCTTGTAACTTGCTGATAAAGTCATTAAATATATCTTTGCCTGCAGTCCTTTATAATAGTTGCAGTTTGGCATAAATATTCCATGGAAACCTGAGGGCAACATCGCAAGGACATTGTGTGCCAGCAACATCGTCGCAGAAGTTTGAACATGCTGAATGTAGGCTTGCTCTCTAGTTGCCACAGGTGCAGCCAGCGGTAGACTCGTCTTTACTGCATTTTCTGTTGAGCTATTGAGTGCGTTAATTAGGCTGGTAGTAAAGGGAAGGGGAAGACGATAATGTAAATCTGTCATTTGATCATCTGCAGACTTGCAAACCTGCTCATAAATGGCTTTTATTAACATGGTGGTGGTGGTATGCTGCCAGATAAAGTAGCAAGTATGCCCTGAAATTCCTCATCTTTATTACAGTATATGAATGGTTTTTCAATGGGCACTTTTGGCCCTGCGGACTATTTGAAATTAACCTCCCTTAAAACACTCTTATGTGTCATGCTTACTATGGGGCTGTTAACGCTGAACACATTTTTGCATTTCTCCGTGCTGTTTTTCTATGTAAACATGCACTGAATGGACGTCTATGACCATGGCATCGTGTCTAATTGTTTTTATTTTTAAATGTGAAAATGACATTTTAAACATTTTTGAATTAAAAGAGGACACAATAATTCTGTATTTTTTTGCTTGCTAATGCTTATTTCATAGTTTTATTTTGTATTTCCTAAATCCACACACTTGCTCATAATATAATCTATTGAGCCAAAACATTATGAACACTCACAAGGGAAGTGAATAACAGTGATCATCTCTTAATAAGGCCACATGTCAAGGTCTGGGTAGATTAGATGGTAAGCGAACAATCAGTTCTCGTAGTCAACGTCTTGATTGCAGGAGAAATGGGCAGGAGTAAAGACCTGAGCGACTTTGACAAGAGCAAAATTGTTATGGCCAGATGACTGGGTCAGAGTATCTCTAAAACGGCAAGGCTTGTTGGGTGCTCCCAGTCAGCAGTGGTGAGTACCTACCGACAGTGGTCCAAGAAGGGACAAACCACAAACTGTCAATAGGGTGTTGGGTGCCCAAGGCTCATCAATGCGGGAGGGCAACAAAGGCTATCCCATCTGGTCCGAGCCAACAAAAGGTCTACACAAGTCACAAACCATTTTAATGATGGTCACGGGAGGAATGTGTTACAACACAGTGAATCGCACCCTGCTTCGTATGGGACTACGTAGCCTCAGACTGGTCAGAGTGCCCATCATGACCCCTATCCACTGTTGAATGTGCCTACAATGGGCACGCAAGGGTCGGAACTGAACCTAGGAGCTGTGAAAGAAGGTCGCCAGGTCTGTTGAGTCCCGTTTTCGTTTAGATCTCATAGACGGCCGTGTATGTGTGCGCTGTCTACCTGGGGAAGTGATGGCACCAGGATACACTGTGGGAAGACGACAAGCCGGTGGAGGGAGTGTGATGATCTGGGAAATGTTCTGCTGGGAAACCCTGGATCAGGCCATTCATGTTGACGTCAATTTGACACGTGCCACCTTCCTAAACATCGTTGCAGACCAGGTACACCCCTTCATGGCATTGGTAGTCTCTGATTGCAGTGGCCTCTTTCAGCAGGAAAATGCGCCCTTCCACACTGCACAAATTTTTCAGGAATGGTTTGAGGAAGGTGATGAAGAGTTAAAGGTGTTGCCCTAGCCTCCAAAGACTCTTGTAGAGTCTTTGCCTCTGGGGGTTGGCCCTGTTTTGGCGGCACGCGGAGGACCAACAGCATATTAGGCAGGTGGTCATAATGTTTTTGGCTCATCCGTGTGTAATAGCCTAAATTTAAATAATATTTTCATGCTTGTTGAATAATAAAAACAAAAGAATAGCAGTTTGATTGGAAATATTAAGCACAGTAAGTAAAGTTTGATTTATATAGCACATTTTAAAATGGTGTTTACAAAGTGCTTTGAACAAAACATATAAAACCTCTTAATGTCACATATATAAAATAAATAGAACAAATTAAATAATAGAATAAAATAGTTAAAAACACATAGACACATAGAATAGTAAGGTACAAAACACAAAAGTAAATGTTAAAGTAAACAATAACTTTACACCATTGTTAACACCCTGGCAACCAGCCACAACATCCTAGCAACCACATAGAAACAAGCCGAGAACCACTAAGATCACAAAAGCAATGCACATAGCAACACCCTGGTAACCACCCATAACGCCTCAGCATACACATATTCTAAAACACATTCTGAACACTTTAACAACTACTTAGCAACACCCTGACAACAAACCACAACACCCTAGCAACCACGTAGAAACAAGCTGAGAACCAATCAGAACACCTTAGCAACCACATAGAAACAAGCCAAGAACCACTCAAAACACCAAAACCAAAACTTTATTAGGGGCAAAATTGCTGGTTGTGGCACAGTCATAATGTGGGTAAAAACTGATAAAAATAATTTTAACACAATAAATATTAAAAGGGTTTGTTTATTTCACTCATTGTTTAGATCATATTCTATGATAAT
Organism: Moxostoma hubbsi; assembly: GCA_032164185.1. Lineage (NCBI taxonomy): Eukaryota > Metazoa > Chordata > Actinopteri > Cypriniformes > Catostomidae > Moxostoma > Moxostoma hubbsi. The sequence continues at coordinate 2,922,303 of JAVLUX010000034.1, forward strand.
TATGATATCATGTATGATCTAATGTCATATTTAACATTTTTATTTATACTACATGTACTCTATAATAAATCTGTCCATAAAAGGCATTTGAAAAGTAGCATAATAATAATAATATGAAGAAAAGTTTATTAAGAAAGAAAGAAAGAAAGAAAGGAAGAAAAAAGAATGAATGAAAGGCATGCTAAAACATTTCCTTTTCAAATGTTTTAATGTGACTTTCATATATCAAAAAGAAAATAAGTTTCAATCTGTTAGTTTTAATAAAAATCAACCCCAAGTTGAAGAAACACCCTGCTCCTTGTTTGTATGAAATGATCTGGGACTGATGTGTATAAACTTGTGTATGAAAACAAACCCATGAGTCGTCTCTCCACACCTCCTCAGAACATGGAAAGCATGAAATGAGCAAATACTGCATTCAAATCTTTCAAAGCTTCAAAGCAATTTTTCCACCTCACCTACTGCATTTTTGCCTCTCTCTCCTCTTTCTCGTTCCACTCCTCCTCCTTCTTTTCCGAGAATGCAATATTTCATATTAATCCAGATTAAGTGATCATTGGCGCTCTTTCTGAAGCTCTGCTGAGCCCTATTGGATTAGCTTCTTGGGGGTGTTTTGCTTGACTCAAACTTGGGCACAAACGAAAATGGAAAAACTGAGAAATGTCTGAAAAACTCGGACACCTAGTTAACCATTTCTGGAGGGTAAATACACACACACACACACACACACACACACACACACACACACACGCAAACACAAAATAATTATTAAATATTTTTACATTTGAATGTGTTGGTAGCTTCCATTGTACTAATAATAGCAAAGTACCAGATAGTACCTACTAGTAGAACTTGCCTTAGCAAACACATCAGCACAATAAATATCACTATTGTGGTGTAAGTTTTTATTTAATTAATTTTGCTATTTTTATAGTGCTTTTGTCCCTTTTTTAAAAACTCACCAGCCTTTGGTCAACTTTCTCTTTACTCTCTGTTTTAATGAAGGTATAGCTACTGTGTCTTGTGTCTAGATTTTTTCTCATTGGCAAGCTTCTGAAGCCAGATGTTGTCACAATACAGTCCAATACTTTGTCAACACACGTCTGAAGAGGTTTACCATAAACTGTTTCTTCAGTATTGCCTTCCCTCTACATCTCTTTTAGATTTCCTCTAGTGTCTCAGCTGTCTTCTCAAAAGCCTTTATGCATCTCAGAGATAAAAGATGAAGAGAAAGAAGTCTCGAGTGGAGCCACATTTAGACAAATGACAGATGAGTGTTAACATCATAAAAGACCAAGAGAGGCAGTTAGAATGTGATCAGAATAATGTGATAACATGCCTAACTAGATTTTAAAATGTTCTAAAGAGAATGTGAGTGCTGCTTGCCTGTGAAAAACTCTCCACTAGGGTGTTGTGGGCGATTGCCATGGTGTTGCTATGTGGTTGCTAAGGTGTTTTGAGTGGTTCTTGGGTTGTTTCTATGTGGTTGCCTGGGTATTGCTATGTGGTTGCTAAGGTGTTCTGAGTGGTTCTCAGCTTGTTTCTACGTGGTTGCTAGGGTGTTGTGGGTTGTTGTCAGGGTGTTGCTAAGTAGTTGTTAAAGGGTTCAGAATGTGTTTTAGAATATGTGTATGCTGAGGCGTTATGGGTGGTTACCAGGGTGTTGCTATGTGCATTGCTTTTGTGCTCTTAGTCTTTCTCGGCTTGTTTCTATTTGGTTGCCAGGATGATGCTATGTGGTTGCTAGGATGTTGTGGCTGATTGCCAGGGTGTTACTAAGTTGTTGTTAAGGGATTCCGAGTGGTTCATAGAAAAAGTTGATGTGGTTGCTGGGGTGTTATGGGTGGTATCCAGGGTGTTGCTATGTGCATTGCTTTGGTTTTCTAGTGTATTCTATGTGGTCTATATGGTGATGTTTCCAGGGTGTTGTTAAGGTGTTCTGAGCATTTCTATGTGGTTTCTAGGGTGTTGAAGGTGATTGCTATGGTCTTGCTAGAGTTTTTGTGTTGTTTTTAAGATTAAGATTCAACTTTATTGTCATTGTGCAGATTACAGGTACAGAGCCAATGAAATGCAGTTGTTTTCGCATATCCCAATTAAGCTGGGGTCAGAGCACAGGGTCAGACATGAAACAGCGCCCCTGATGTAGATAGGGTCAAGGGCCTTGCTCAAGTGCCCAACAGTGGTATCTTGGTGGTGCTGGGGCTTGAACCCCCGACCTTTCGGTCAGTAACCCAGAGCCTTCACCGTGGGGCCACCACTGGCTATTTTTATCATTTTGCTGTGCTGTTGCTAAGGTATTCTAATGGGTATTTATCTTGTTGCTATTGAGTTGCTTTGGTGTTCTGGTGGTTTCTAAGTGGTTACTTCTCAAAAAGAGTCCACCCCAAGTCTCTATGATATTCTAGTCTGTACATAATGAGTAGGGTAATAGCATAATTCTTTACTGACAAAATTGTAAAATAAAATTTTTTAATTGGAATTATGCAATCATCTGTCACAGTAGCCTTTCCTCACATGCAACTTCAATCCTTTGCTGTCATAGGTCATGAAGAGCTAACAAAACTTATCGAAATATCAAAAGTCACAACATGTATGTTAGATCAAATACCAACTAAGCCCTTAAAAGATGTATTCCCTGTTATCTCAGAACCTCTTCTTAATATGATTAACTCCTCGCTATCCTTGGGACATGTCCCAAGAAACTTTAAAATGGCAGTTATCAAACCTCTTATTAAGAAGCCACAACTTAATACTGGAGAACTGGCTAATAATAGTCCGATTTCAAATCTCCCATATATGTCGAAAATACTAGAAAAGGTATTGTCCACCCAACTATGTTCATTTCTACAAAGAAATAGTATATATGAACAATTTCAGTCAGGATTTAGGCCCCATCACAGTACAGATAATGCACTTATCAGAGCTACAAATGACTATCACCTGATCGTGGTTGCATTTCACCTATAGTGATTTTAGATTTTATTGCTTATGGCATTTGTGGAGTTACATTAGCATGGTTTAGGTCCTATATAGCAGACCACTACCACTTTATCTATGTAATTGAGGAATTGTCAAACCAAACAAAAGTAAAGTATTGAGTGCCACAGGGATCAGTTTTAGGGCCTGTGCTTTTCTCCTTATATATGCTTCCCCTGGGAGATATTATCAGGAATCGTGGAATAAGTTTCCACTGTTATGCCGATGATACCCAACTTTATATTTCTTCAAAATCTGATGAAATTTCACAGTTCTCCAAATTAGCAGAATGTATCAATGAAATTAAATTTTGGATTGCCAGAAATGTCCTTTTACTCAATTCTGACAAAACAGAGGTACTAATTATTGGACCACAAACCTATAAAAACAAGCCGCTAAAATATATTTTGACTCTCGTCTTCAATAGCGAAGAACTATATTTGATACCAATCTGTCTTTTGAAAATCAATCTACCAAATCAGTTTGTAGAACAGCATTCTTCCACTTAAGAAATATTGCTAAATTACAGCACATGCTCACTTTTGCTGATGCCAAAAAACTAATTAATGCGTTCATGACCTCAAGACTAGATTATTGTAATGCATTACTGGGAGGATGTCCAGCAAGATCAATAAATAAACTTTTTTTTTTGGTTCAAATGCAGCAGAAATATGATAATATTAGCCCCATTTTATCGCCGTTACACTGGCTACCTGTTAAATTTCATATTCATTTTAAAGTGCTGTAAACTACATACACAGCTTTGAATAGTCAAGCTCCGCAGTACTTAAGTGACCATCTACAATGCTATATTCCATCACGTTCATTATGATCGCAAAATTCTTGCCTGATAATAGTTTGTAGAATATAAATATCCACAAAATGAGGTAGATTTCTGTCATATTTGGCTCCTAAACTATAGAATAGACTCCTGTTCGAGATGCAGACACACTCCCTCAGTTTAAGTCTAGACTAAAGACTCATCTCTTTAGCCATGCATACACCTAATTTATCCTTCAACTCGAAATTAGGCTGCTTTAGTTAGGTCTGCCAGAATCAGAAACATTGATCATGATATATAACGCTGCAAAATATTGAATGGCATCTATGCTAATATTATTCTATTGGTATCCCTGGCTCAATCTCGGGTCTCCTATCCTGAGGTCACCAGAACCGGCTGGATCCAGCTCCATTCCTGTTTTGTGTTGGACTCCACTGCTACATATCTTTGCGTGATGAAGATTAATAGCAGCCGGTGCCAGCCAAACATCACTTCAGTCTATTACTATAGACTTCAGAGGATGAAATGATGCAACTCCAATGATAAGACATTGGGATACTTCATATGCCATTGCCTGAACCTTGGATTTAGGATAGACCACACCGAAATTATCAGCCGGTTGTACTGCAATGCACCTAACTGATGGCTGTCTGCATCATCTCGGTCTAATGATGGAATACATAAACTATCAATTAACTGTCAACAAAACCCTTCATCAGCCAACTCACAATGACAATTGCATCAATGTGAACTTCTGCAGTTAATCCAGGATGGACTTCAAAGACATTAGTCATTAATCTTACAGTTCATACAAAATCTATTTAAACACTGACCCTTAACACTTACTTAGTTTAATCATTTGAAACCATGACTTGAACTATACATGAGTAATATTGGCATTATATTCATGATGTTAGCCAGAGGGGAACTGGCCCCCACAGTGAGTCTAATAAGGTTATGTTTCTCCATTAACCAACGTCTTTATGAGTTTCGTGTACCTTGCCACAGTCGCCTTCGACTTGCTCACTGGGTTATAAATACAATTATTGTTTAATTACTTATTTTTAAACACGATTAACAATCGTATTTTATCAAACCACACAATGATGACTCTAAGACATTATAGATATTACAATTTAATTTTCTGTTAATGCATGATTTTTTCTTGAAATCGTGTTGCATTGAAAAGTAACGGCACACCTCTCCTCAACAAGCAACACCATTTGAGTTATCAATCCTTTGCAAGGCCAATACTTTGTGTTATGGGTTTGTTCAAACCCCTAAACCATAGTATGTTCATTAAAATGATTGATGCTTGCCTTGCCAAACACCAACAATAATAATCAAGTCTTGTATATTAAGCAGAGCTCATGAAAGTGGCTATTGTAAAAACTTGTCTGTCATTGCTAACTTCATGTTTACTCTAGTATTACTCGTCAGAGCTAAGCACGTATGTATTTTTAGCCATAATTGTTCATTCGTCATTGATGGAAAACAATGTTTCTTTCACTGACAAACAAATAAACCAATTAATGTTGTGGCTGACTTTGTGTTGAATTGACAAAATGTAAATAGTTTAACTTTGCGAAAACTGTTTGTAAAGTCTCCGTTGTCTTATTATCTTTAGAGTTAATGCTAATGACACACAGGGAGTTTTTCGGGGTTTGTGTAGGAGACTGTTTGTGAAAGTTTTAGTGCTAAAGTTTAACCATGTTTCCTGCTTGTCCAGACAGAATGGATTTGTGGATTTGCTCAGTCAGCACAAATGCTTAACTTCTGGTCATCACATACAGCTCAGAATTACATTTATTACAACCATTAGCAGGGAGAGCTGTGTGATTGTTCCTTAATAACATTTATATTTGCGTTTCTAGCTATTATGATGGACAGTGAGTCTTTAGATCACTAAGAGGAGAAAGAGAGAAAACTAGTGGTCTGAAATCATTTGCAGAATATTTGCGGATATAAAAGATAATATTTTGCTGGAGCAGGGAGAACAGTATTGCACTAGACCTTGTTGTGATGTCATGGTGCTCATATGGTCAGAAAACATTGGGAAACGTATGATTAAAGGGATACTTCATCCAAAAAATTTCATTCTGCAATCATTAAAACATTTAATGAACCAAATAGCTTTCAGCTGTGTTTAATATAATGGCAAGAGATTTTTGAGTACCAGATTAGTAATTTAGCATGATTACTCAAGGATAAGGTGATGGAGTGATGAATGCTGCAAATGGGGTCTGTCTAGATTTGATCAAAAAAAAATTTTTCAAATAGTGATGGTGCTGTTTTTTACATCAGTAATGTCGTGAATATACATTGTGATCAGCTGAATGCCACTTTGGTGAATTAAAGTATCAATTTCCTTCAAAAACAGCAAAATCTGAACATTATTCCAAACATTTGGCTGCCAGTGCATAATTTATGATTATACTGTTTTTAATAGTTGTAATGCATTAAAGTAAATTAAATTGAACATGTTACTATTTGTATTTCTATTATTAATTTAATACTAAAAATATTAATAAAAAAAATGAAAGTTAAATAAAATTCTAAAAGTTTTTTTTTTTTAATTTTTGTGTCAATACAATTTAAAATTATATTATACCACTAAATCATCAATAATATGTATCAACTCAATGTATATTATACTGTATATAACATTATGTAGCAATATGATTTAATGTTTATAAATGCTTACAAAACAACAATCTTGCAGTTAATACAGATATGCAAATTTTACAGACTCATCGGGTATCTGTAGCTTTTCAGCAATTCTCTCTTCAGGCCAAAATGTGAAATCAGACCGTCTCTCTCTCGTGTTGCGATCTCCTGGGTTGCAGAACTTAAGTAACAGGCATGCAAGTTATTCCAAGCACTGCTGAAAGCACCAGCCCAGGCATTTAAGGAATCTGAATGCTTTACACACACACACACACACACACACACACAGTTCTAGGGTCTGTCCAGTACCCACAGGGCTGGATGAGAATGATTTAGAGAAGAGAAAACACTGGGCGGAATGATGGGCAAGTGTTAATGCACAGAGGTGACAGGAGAGTTGAGAGGTTAAGAGCCTTCAGTTCAAACAAATCACCAACCATTGATGTTTATGACCCATTTAAGACAAAGACTCAATTAAGAAGACTCATTATCATGCTATTCCTGCCATGTCTCCAAACACACTATATTTTATGTGGACTGTAGCACTTTTTGTTACTAAAGGTGTAGCTTTAACAAAAATAATAATAATTTAAAAAAAAAATCTCTTGATATACAGAGAAATTTAAGGATGAGAAGTTTCTTAGCTGCAAAGAACAAAAGGGCTGGAAAGAACCATTGAAAAACCTTTATTTTTTAAGAGAATACCTAAAGAGGACATTTGTAGCTTTTGAAGTTTCTGCACATTAATCTGGGATTTTCCTCCAATCCAGCACAGCATCATCTTTTCCTACACCCCCTCAATTCAAACATGTTTCCACAGTCAATGTATATGGTTCAAATTAAGACCTGGGGCAACACACACATGTTGGTCTACCTATCATTATGAGGACTCTCCATAGGCATAATGATTTTTATACTGTACAAACTATCCTAAACCTAACACAACCCCTAAACCTGACCCTTTTTGCATTAGTTTTAAGCTATTTAAATTATGGGGACACTAGAAATGTCACCATAAACCACATTTATAGCATAATACCCTTGTAATTACCAGTTTGTAACCTAAAAAACCACATAAACATGCCCACACACACACACACACACACACATGCATACATCGTTTCACATTTGTCTCATATTCCACTCAGGATGTGAGTAATCTACTTCTGATCTTTTAATTATAACATGAAAAAAATACATTTCAAGAAAGAACGATCCCTCAGGACTTTTAGGAAGTCTGGGGCCTAGAAAGTGCTAAAATTCTGTCAATTTAGACAACGAAGCTGTGCTATCAAGGTGTTAAAGCATATTGAAGCAGCCTAGTCATATTGTCATCTTCACTTGAAGGAGCAGTAGCACCCAAATGGAGCCAACAACAATGACAAAATTAACTGAGGATTTGGACAGCTGTTTTCATTTATCTGAAATTGATAGTATGTGTGCATTTATTTTCTTTAGGAAATCTACTGTTTTTAATGTTGCATTAAAACAGCGTTTTCGGTTCATGCATACAGGTTATTTCACATCAAATCAACCAAATTTCAAAATGTTCCTTGACTGAACTTTTTTATTCTGTTAATGCCTTTTTTCTGAAGAAGATAAACATAAATGATAATGAAAACCAAAATGTTAAATGCAATGGATCAATATTTACTGAGTAATAAATTATTTTGTAAAGCAGTGTCAAAATTACAATTTTCACCTATGAATTTGGAGCAAAATTATAGGACAAAAAATAACCGTAGAAAGGTGGCAGCTCCTTTATTTTTACTCTGAGATTGGTAGGTCTATTACTAAAATCAGTTGACTTCAGCATCACTTGTTGTGCTTGCACAGTGAAATCAGAAATGTGAAACACTGCCCCCAGTGGCCAAAGCAGTAAGTGTTATTGGGAGTATACGCACATGTGAGCTCCACTTTCAGGGTGAACTGTCCATGGAGGGGCGGCAAAAGCGAGTTGTTTTCAGATGTACAAGAATGCATTTTTTATTAACTGACCTCCACCCCTAAACCTAACCTAACCATTAGAGGAGTAGAAATGTTTTGTTAGAGGGAAAAATGCAACCTCCAAATTGCGCTTGTCACTGATTATGCAAACACAATTACTTCCTGGATTCAACACAAGATAAGAACCCAGATCTCCCACTTTGCTGAAGCAGCGTTCTTCCAGCCATGCCACAGGGGAAGGTAATTACAAAGGAGCCGATGCAAAAATGTCTGATAGGAGATGGTGCTTGACGGTGAGTCAGCATAATGTGGCCGATCTAAGAGTACAGGAACTCTTGGAACAACTTGCCGACTTCCTGTGTGATCATCTGTGTTTTATGCCAATGACGTAAGTTAAAAAATATTGGGTTAAAAAATTTTTTTGCTCCTAAATTAGAGTCCCATATCTCTGGAATTTATCCGTATAGGGCTTTAAAAATGAAGATGTAAAAAAAAAAAAGTTTGTTCTTAACCAGAATCTAAAAGGATATTAAGATATCTTTAACACTTCTGGAGTTATAGGCACTCTAGCTTTGGAAAAACAACAAAAAAAGTGCAATTTTCCCATTTTTGGATTCGCGCCATTGGCATATAACGCAGCAATGTGTGCTAAAGTCAACTGATTTCAGAAAAAGACCTGCAAATAAAATAATGACAATGCCACCTTGCTCGTTATTTTTTCCTCGTAATTGTGCTCCAAATTCAGAGGCGATTTCTGAGCCCCCTCTACAAAATAAGGGACTACTCAGTAAATATTGATCCATGGCATTAAATACATTGACTTTCATAATCATGTATATCTTTTACCAGTAAAAAACAAAAATAGAGCCAGGGACCTCTGAGTTGACAAAAATGATGCATCTGCAATTGTACTGCTGTTATGTCTGAAAGACCAAAGTAATCCATCATTGTGCTCTCATTTATGACGAGAAGGACATTATTAGCTGGGACCTCCTCGGTGGTAAAACCCTTGGAGAACCTTTTCTTTACCTAATTGCGTATTTGTTGTGGCAATAAGGAAACACCATATAACACTTGATGGACTGCCGTTTTATACCATCACCACAACCACTAATGGCATCACTAAAACTACAGCACCACAGGAACATTTACTGGTACCACTTTCTGTCCAAAGAATGCCAATCTAAACGTGAGGAACACCACAAGGTCTTTAACTGGTTTTTTAATCCTTTTTAAAAATACTATTCATAAAATAAATCACACAGTTTTCTAATTTTCACACCGACTGGTTATCCAAGACTATTTTAAATGTGTATTTGCTCCATGTATCCATTTAAACACTGTTCATACTTAAGGTTTGGGTTCTTTGTGGATTATTGCACAAAACAAAACCTGAACGTGGTAATACATGGCAACGCACACCTACAGTACACAGACATTATCCTACAGTTAAGTCGTTCTCTATAAGTTAAGTGCACAAATATTTGGCACACCTAAGACCAAATTGCACCAGCACTGCTTAAAGTGTTTTCTTAATGACTTTAATGAGTATTTATCCTCGGGAAAGTTGCCAGGGAGATGATACATGGGGAGTAAATGTTTTCTCTCTGTGTGAATTTTTTCTTTTCGTCTCCTCAGAGAGTAGAAAAACTCTGCATTTTGTTGAGATTGCTTTGAAACCAAAAGCTGACCAAACAATTGTCTGGCGTAAATCATATCTTGCTGTCAATAGACAGAAGGGGCAGCAGCACATAGGAGGCTGGTCATTTGACTCCCTTTGGCAGCCCTGTGGAGATAAAATAACACTGTAGTGTTGATGGCCACACTGAAATAACTGCAGATTAGCATAACAGCAGGATAGAGCTGTAATGAGCGTTAAGATCACTCTTTGCATGCCGTTAGGCCCCTGTTCCCATGCTCAACTCCATTAGCTCAACTAATTGCTTTACTGACCCAAAAGAGACTTTAAATCTTTGTCAAGACATGTTTGAGATTTCATTTGAATCAAAAAGTATGCACCCGTTATGCTAATGTCACGGGCTGTGTCAGTTAGCATACTTGCTAAGTATTCTCTTTCCTTTTCATTGTTGCTAAAAGTATTTTAGTTTTTGTTGATGAGAAAGTTCACTTTTGAGTATGTTAGACTGTATGGCAGTATTGCATAACATTTTATTTAGATTTTTTTCTTTTGAGGTTACAGTTACAATGGAAGTGAATGGGACAATTTTTGACTTTTCCTTTGTGATGTTTTCTACATAAAACACATCTGTGTGCTATCTGGGTTAGAAACTGCTGTGACAGCTCCGGCCTCACAAATATCCCCATTTTAAAGAACTAAAAAAATGGAGATAGTAAACCGTGAAACATATTCACTGGAAATAGCATAGCTTGCCATCAGGACACCCTTTAGCCATCTATTTACAATATAATATGCTTTGGGAAACACCAATTCTAATCTTGCATATTGTTTAGGATGCAAATAGTGATGCAGCCATGGTCTCACCCTGAATTAAATTTGTATTTTTTTAAATGAGTGGGATAGTTCACCCAAAAATGAAAATTCAGTCATTGTTTACTCAACCCTGTGTTGTTTTAACCCAACATGACTTTCTTTTTTCTTTTCCAACCGTTGATGTCCAGTGAGCGTTCATAAAAGTTGAGCTTTAGAGCTCCTTCCACGAGAGAACTATGCTGCAGATACTCGTGAGATGGGCCGTCCCAGTGAAAAATCATTTTGTTTGGCTTCAGCAGGACCACCAGCGATATTAACAACAGAAGACACAACATAGCTAAACACAAACCGGAGAACAGAACTTACAAAACATGTCAGAGTTTGAGTTAAAAAATAGATGCATTTCTATGCCCAGCCTTATTTGTTTGATTCGGATTCCTTAATCAAACAGAGTGATGGGGCTGAAGGTCCCCACATTTTTTGTTTAAAAATGAACAAATTGCCATTATTGATTGAGTACATAAACAATCAGAGTTCAAAGCAATGTCCTTACCTTACCCTGATTCACTATGGTAAGCCTATAAAAATGATTTGCATTTTGAGCTGTCGGGTTGGATTTTTGGCACAAAATCGTTGGTTTATAACTTTCATCCTTGCGTCATTAAGTCATGTCCATAAACACAGGAAAGAATGTTCCGGCTGGGGACACTACGTTCAGTTATGTCAGTCACACTCGCGCAGTTCAGAGCATCGCAGCTGTTTACCTGCTTTAATGCTTGGATATGTTGTCTGGTAGGGTTGTTGAAGCTTATATTGCTTGTCATGTTTGTATGAATCGAAGATAACTTATCTGTAAACCGATCGCGATTTACAGTATCTACATTGTCAGGTGAAGTTTCTGTGACGTATTTACTAATATTTACTTCTGAAATTGATTTCTTGTAATTTTTATGTTGCATATTTAAGCATATTATCTTCATGTTTAATAAAGTATATTTTATCTGCATCATTATTGCATCCTCATTTTACGATTTTAGTGTATGGCATTATTGTGTGCAATGCAAAGGCATACTATTGTAATATTACGGTTCACTTGCATTATCAACTGAGGCTGTACAATATAATTTAAAAATAATGATTGAACTCATATCAGCCGTATCACTAGTATCATCTCTTAAGTTGAAAAGTGTAGTACAATACAAACATTAATAGTACAGTAGATAAAACACTTGAAAAGTTATATTTAAATATATGGGTAGTGATTGAGTCCCCTGTTCTATATGTAAAAGCACTTTGAGTTTAGTGACAGAAAAGTGCTATAAGTGTAAAATTCATTCATTTCAAATATGTGAATAGGAATGTTTTTTTATTCAACAAAGCAAGTAATATTTCAGTTTTAATTGTTTAATCATATAAAATTATATCAACATGTAAATGGCACATTGTGACTCCGGCTTTGAATATCCCCAGTCATGATCACAAACAGGTGATGTTCAGGTAAGCTTAAATCATGAGATTCATTAGCCAGAAGGGCAGTGCCGAAACATGACTCATTAAGTGCTCTACTGCAAATTGCTTGCAATATTCAGTTGAATTTTGGGCGAACCTTTAATAATCGAAATACTTCCTCATTTAGTCCTATTGCAATCTTCACTCAAGGGAGCAGTTGGAGTAAAAAAAATTAAAATAAATCAATTAATTAATAAAAGAAAAGTAACTGGGCATTTGTAAAGCTGCAGTTAGCAACCAACTAGCAACCACCCAGAAAAACCAAGCAACTGCATAGCAACATGATAAAAACCACTCAGAATGGATACAAGCTGCATAAAAGTACAGCTATCTACTTGAATGGGGAAAGATTGAAATCTCCAAAATGGTAGGTCAAGATTACGATCCAATACAATTGGTCAAATCTGACAACAATGGCATTATAAAGTGTGTTCAACTCAGCTCAAGAAAAAACACAAACACTATTTTCAGGCTGGTGCAGTTGATGCGCATGCATGTTCTTGAGTGCACTGACAGGCAATGTCTGTATCTAAAAGGTGATTGGCACTTTTACCTGTAAGGCGGGACATCCTTTTGCATATCTACCATATTGGGCAGAGGTGGACAGGCCATCGGGAGAAGCGGTGACTTTTCCCAAAGGGCCAGCCGCGAAACAGGGCCGAATAGGCTGTGATAAGCTGAAATGGGCCGCCGCGTTATTTAGAACATTTCTAAAAATACTTGCGATATGCAGAAAAAGGACAGTAACATCATTCTATCATGTTGTGTTCCAGTACTTTTTACCCGAACACTTTTTTTAACCTAATTCAATTGAAATAAAATTCCTTGACTTTGTACATATATGGTATCTAGAAACACACACACACACACATACACACACACACACACACACACACACAAACACACACACACACTCACTGTGTGTTCAGTGCCCTTTTGTGCATGGTCGTTCATGTACACTCTTTGAGGAATATTTCAAGATCTATTCATCATATTATGTTGTGTTTGGGCATGTTTGAATCGGGATAGTCTGCATAAGTTACAATGTCACTGTCTATGCTATATGTATATTTTAGGAAGAAAAAAAGAAAAATGTGACAAAAAGACACTTATTATTGGCCTCTGAGTGAAACACATTTGCTCATTGCATTCTACAAACTGAGACCTTTCCAACGATATAAAACATGGCTATGTCATCTTTTTTATGGTTTTACCAACGTTGAATATAATTGTTGTGAAAATAAATTTGCAAATGATGAGAACAAAACAGTTCTAATTTGTCAGCAAATTAAAAAGCTTTATTTATGAATTGGTAGGATCAGCTATATACAATGTAAAGTCCAGATTCTAAGCTTTAAAATGACACCTATCATGATTAGATCAAGCAAGATTATACATTTTTACATAATTATTATAATGTTTTATTATTATTTTTTTTTTCTGGAGGGAGTGGCCCCCACTTGCATAAAACTGGTTGACAAAAAGATCTAACGCAATATCTTGGGATAATATATGCAATATGATTATTAACAATCGTAGTGGACCGGTCATTTTTGACCGGGAACACAAAATGTGTCAGCACAAACAAACACAAAGAATGCAATGAAAGTGAATGGTTGGTGACTGAGGCTAAAATTATGCCTCACATCTTGTTTTGTGTTTCAGGGAAGAAACATTCGGAACATCATGAAAGTTAGTCAATTATGACATCATTTTCATTTGTACGTAAAGTAACCCTTTAAAACATTTTGGAGTGGTGGTGGCATAGTGAGCTAATGCACACAACTGGTAATCAGAAGGTTGCTGGTTCGAACCCCACGGCCACCACCATTGTGTCCTTGAGCAAGGCACTTAACTCCAGGTTGCTCCGGGGGATTGTCCCTGTAATAAGTGCACTGTAAGTCACATTGGATAAAAGCATCTGCCAAATGCATAAATGTAAAATGTAAATGTAAATTTTGATCTAAAGTCTTATGCTTTAATGCATGAAATTAGATTTGTGGGTGAATATAAATTGTGACTGCATCGTTTTATTTTTGAAACTGATGATTTGGGCCAGCTAGTGTAGAGTGAAACAAAGCCAGGTTTGTGTCCAGCATTCATGAAAACTTCTTCAATACCGTAAAAAGCAGGAACAGAGTGTGCAGAGAAAACAATCTAAAATAGTTTTGATAGGGTTGTCCAAACTTTTGACTGTTGAGTAAATTTAAATTTAAAAATTCTATTTTATTTTAAAAACTATTTTGATCATCTCTTTTTTTTAGAGGAAGATAAAAAACCTGAAATTGGTTAATGGAGATGTGACTTACCTCATTCTAGACAGCCATAAAAACAACATAAATCTGGCTTGGACAGGCGATGGGGAACGTGTGAAAGACTGTATAGTCCATCTTTTATTTCACCCATTCCCATTTCCCTCTCATTTTTATCCAAACTGTCACCTTTTAAGGGATCCCATGATGTCTTCACTGTGTACGAGTGAATGAGAGAATCGTGGGTTAAATGGAAAGAATGAAAGAAAGTGGGAGAGCGAGAGAGAAAAGCCATGATCGAAGGCCCCATTCACTGAGGTACCTCTCGCTTTCTTTAACAGCCTTATTAGCTGGCTCATTCGAAGTGAATGGGAACGTTTCTTTTATGAAGAAAGGTGCCGGGGGGGTCGGACTGGAGGCTCGGGCAGCCTTGTTTAGAGTGGAGGGGAAAATAAGAGGCCAAAGCATATTAGCCACAGTTCCCTCCTCCATAACTCTCCTTGGCTGCTTTAGTTTTCTCATCCGGATCCTTGAAAACAGCCTGTCCAATGGAGAAGACAGCTTGGAAGGGGAGTGTGGAGCGCGGTTGGGGGGCCCCTCTGTCTCTGACATTTAGGGGTCATTGATTAGGGAGCCTCCCCTGTGTGAGCGCTGGAAGAAAGAGAGCTCCATGGGGGAGCAGCACATGGGAGTCTATAAGGCATTGGGAGAATTGCTGGGAACAAGACGGGCTCCATATGCAGTAACATTATTTACTCGTGCAAGGTTGTGTGCTCAGCCTTTCGTAGGATACTCTTTTGACCGTGCGCCCATACGACATGTTCGACGCATGCACACTACGTCTGCTTTGTAATGGCCAAAGCTATATTCCGGTTTTCAGTTTTCCACATACTGCTTGACGCAAATTACATAATTAGTACAGTACGTGCAGACCGTCGGCATGCCGTATGGTTTTTCTGGACGCGCGTCAGTGTTAGTTTACATTTTTGTTTTTATATTAGTCATCATGGCAGTATTTATTCATTTAAGTTCATTTTCCTCTTGGTTGACAAAAATAATATATTTTAGTTGACTATAATGGGCAAAAAGCCAAAAACATGTATCTAACCAAATATTTTTAACTAAATATTCTAATCAAATATTATTTGAAAAATGTATAAACTACTTACAATTATTTAAACAGATGAACATTTTAAATATGTACATTTATGCATTTGACTGACGCTTTTATCCAAAGTGACTTACAGTGCACTTATTACAGGGACAATCCCCCCGGAGCAACCTGGAGTTAAGTGCCTTGCTCAAGGACACAATAGTCGTGGCTGTGGGGATCGAACCAGCAACCTTCTGATTACCAGTTATGTGCTTTAACCCACTACGCCACCACTAAGATTAAATAACTTGAGAAAACTATCCTGAAAACCTGAGCTCCAGAAATAATTGCAACTTTTTAGAGGTTAGTCTGTTGTGAATTCCTACAGACATCCACAGTTTAGGATGTTGCATTACATGTAATGTGCTTTAAGGAAACAACATATTCACAATGCACGTTACATTCTGACTAGCGTGTAACTTATTTCAAGTTCACCTGTTCATTGGCTTCATGTACAGATTGTTATAAATTGTAATATTATGTTTATGGTAAATGGTTTGCACTTATATAGCACTTTTTTAACCTTTAACCTTTTTTAACACACACATTCATACACCAGTGATGGCAGAGCTGCCATGCAAGGCACTAGCCTGCCATTGGGAGCAACTTGGGGTTCAGTGTCTTGCCCAAGGACACTTGGGCATGTGGAGTCATGTGGGCCGGGATTCAAACCACCAACCCTGCGATTAGTGGTGACCCGCTCTAATAATCACCCATTTGATTATCGCCATTATATGTCATCCTTATTATTGATAAAATTATATTGTTAACGAAGATTTTCGGCATTAATATTGTTAACGATATTAACACTCCTGTTAGAGCCTGCCATTGACTGTGCCAAAACATTATAACAACGCATTTATAGTGCGCATTTATCAAACGCATCTGGCCTGCCAAAAGAGTATACTTTGAAAGGTTGAGCACTCGACCGTGCACGAGACAGGATGGCAGGCAGAAACACGAAGGCAGGGCTGGACTGGTAATCTGGCATACCAGGCATTTTCCCGGTGGGCCGAGGGGGGGAACAGAGGGGTCCGGCGGGTCCGCCGCGAAATGGACACGTTATGCAGAATGGACCTCAAAACTTCGCTGCGATATGCAGATATGCAGATATGCAGAAAAGGATAGCGAACACCCCCATCCCACTCAACCTCCCCCCAACAACTTTTGGGCCAGTTGCTATGTAAAATCCTGGGCCGGTTTCTCTCCCCAGTCCAGCCCTGCATGAAGGGTACTCTTTTAGCACAATCAATGGCAGGCGCATGCAATATCAGCACTCAAATACGCGGCTTGACCGCATATCTATAAAAACTAGGCTACGCTACATGCGGACAGTTCAAGAGTAAGAAATACTTCATTATTATACTAAAGTATTATTTTGGGGGATTTTTACAATTTAAACGAAAAGCTTTTACTTATCTCATCGCTGCTTTTTGCAGATGATGTGGTCTTCATGTCATCATCGGTCCGTGACCTTCAGCTCTCACTGGACTGCTTGGCAGTCGAGTGTGAAGCGGCTGGGATGAGGATTAGCACCTCTAAATCTGAGGCCATGGTTCTCAGCAGGAAACCGATGGAGTGCGTACTCCCGGTAGGGATGGAGGTTTTGCCCCAAGTGAAGGAGTTCATGTACCTCGGGGTCTTGTTCATGAGTGAGGGGACAATGGAGCGAGAGGTTGGCCGGAGAATCGGGGCAGCGGGGGCGGTATTGCACTCGCTCTATCGCACCGTTGTCACGAAAAGAGAGCTGAGCCGGAAGGCAAAGCTCTCGATCTACCGGTCAATTTTTGTTCCTACCCTCACCTGTGGCCATGAAGGCTGGGTCATGACCGAAAGAACTAGGTCGCGAGTACAAGTGGCCGAAATGGGCTTCCTCAGAAGGATGGTGGGCTTCTCCCTTAGAGATAGGGTGAGGAGCTCAGTCATCCGTGAGGAACTCGGAGTAGAGCCGCTGCTCCTTTGCGTGGAAAGGAGTCAGTTGAGGTGGTTTGGGCATCTGGTAAGGATGCCCCCTGGGCGCCTCCCTAGGGAGGTGTTTCAGGCACGTCCAGCTGGGAGGAGGCCTCGGGGAAGACCCAGGACTAGGTGGAGAGATTACATCTCCACACTGGCCTGGGAACACCTCGGGGTCCCCCAGTCAGAGCTGGTTAATGTGGCTCGGGATAGGGAAGTTTGGGGCCCCCTGCTGGAACTGCTTCCCCCGCGACCCGACTTCGGATAAGCGGTTGAAGATGGATGGATGGATGGCTTTTACTTAATTACATTTCCAAACAAAAAATAGTACTTTTTACTCCTTAAAATACTTTTAAACTTGAAAAGTACTCATTACATTTTTGCAGATAATTTACTTTTGTCTTACTGGACTGAAGCTGTCTTTTCACAGCATCCAACAAATCACAGATTGACAACTGGCAGAGTGTCGCACGTGGGTTATGTGGAGCTCCGACCATCTGCAGAGGCAGAATTTCGATTTTGATTTGAGCTTCGGATACGTTAAAATATTTGTGCGAATAGACCGTATGTGACCACCTGTTGTGACCATTGCTGTTGTTAGGCACTAATAATTATAATAATAACTATAAATCTGCTCAATAGCAAGGTTTGGTAGCAAACCTCAGAAAACAGTTCACAAAACCAACAACATTAGTAACTAACATTGATAGTTTATTTCAATTTTTTTTATCTTTCTCTATGTCTCAAGGGGTTGGGTGCTCTAGCATTACAATTCATGTGCTCTTCAGGACTCGTACCCCGTTCTTTTACATCGCATGTGCAACACTGTATCAGTTGAGCTATCGAACAAGCTTGTAAATGTAGTTCAATGTAGTGTAATGCAAACATTAAAATTAGTCATGCGCTATAGTAAGAGTGTTTATATGTCTTAAGACAGCATTGTGTGAGGAACAGAGTGAAATCTGCCATTTTACTCGTGATTTGAGTGAAAGGGGATAATTGTCATTGTTGTTGTTGTTTTAGCGCCTCTAGTGTTCATTCCACCAGGAAACTGCAATGTTATGTACAAAAGGCCACATAAAACTCATTTTGCAAAAATGTAGTCATTGTAAAATGATTTTATGACCAGGCTGCGAATGCTACTGGGGAGAAATATGAAAGTCGTCAGAGACAGTAAAAATGTGAACACATGGTGAACATAAGCAATTTTGCATCGTTGCTAATGTGGATGTGATAGCAAAAGGGACTGCAATCTGAACAACAACAAAAAATCAAATCTGTCCAGATATAACCTGCAGTATGAACAGTCAGTCTAAAAAAAAATAATATTTAAAAAAATAAAAATAAATCTGATTTTCCTGCACTGTGAACAAATCAGTGTAATTTGGGCTATGAGCAATGCATACACAAACACTTCCACACACGCATACAATCAATTTTATAAAACGTTACAAAAACTGGTTAAATTTCGATTTAACACAATCTGCTCAATTTGACCAGATTTGTGTAAATAAGCATTTAATATGTTTTTCTTAATTTTATTTTTATTTTATTGTGTATTAAATCCTTAATAATAAATATCAAATATAAATGTTAAATATAAATCTTCAATTTAAATCGAAATGTAAATGAGAAATCGAAATGTTATATATAAATATAAATCTTGAGTTAAACATTTAGAGGACATGCAAATTAAGTACGCCCCTGGGCTCTCTTGACTGATGACGTAATTAACATCTGCTAAACATCTTGCTTTTTTTGGAATGCGCAATTCCCAATGCACTCTATGTCCTCGTGGTGGTGTAGTGACTCGCCTCGTTACCGCGGAGACATCCTAAAAACATGCACCCCACTGAAAGCGAACCACATTATAGTGACCACGAGGAGGTTACCCCATGTGACTCTACCCTCCCTAGCAACCGGGGGGGGGGGGGTTCTGCATATTGCGGCGCGGTTTTGTGGTCCATTCTGCATAACGCGGCGGCTCATTTTATCTTATCACGGCCCATTTGGCTCGGTTCTCCCGATGGCCAGTCCGCCCACCGGGAAAATGCCCGGTATGCCAGATTACCTGTCCAGCCCTGGATTAATATAAATCCTAAATATAAATTCTAAATGCAAATCTTAAATATAAATGTTAAATCTAAATACAAATCTAAATTAATAACGCCCCTGGGCTGTCTCGACTGATGACGTTTCAGCTGTGTGATGTAGCAGCTGACAGCAGTGGCAGATGACCCTGCATTCCAAACAGGATAAATCCGCCTCCGAAGGGCACTTAGATGATGGATAGATGACGCTGAAGTGCGTTCCGAATTACCAATATGTTTTAGCCCTGCACCCTTAGACTCTCCGAAGCTCTCACTCTGGAGGGTAAACCCTTTAAAGGGATTAGGGCACAGGGATGAGCCCTTTGGGATGGAACGCATGTTGGCAGGTTCACTCGTGAAGTGTTTTCAATGAGACACCTTCCTGCTCCATCTCCAACCTGCTGCATCACACCGG